>OZ005656.1:136037721-136290221 GCA_963930645.1 Salticus scenicus | reverse complement strand
GTTAAAAAAATAAATGAAATAAAAAGTTTTAAACATTTAATTTTATTGGCGCAGACTGAAATCACAATAAAAAAAAATCGCATATATAATATAGTAGCAGGTAATATGACCACCTTAAGGATAAACATTTTGTGAGACAGATGGAGCGTCGAGTTGAGGTAAATGAAGGTCGCCGTAATCAGTATTGAAGGTAAGATCTTGATCAGAGACCGGGAAAGTATAAGCTGGATCCAGCGTAGTTGGCGACGGTAAAATTGAAGTTGTCGAGTTGGGGTGATTTTAGGTCGGCATGGAATATCTAACAAGAAAATATTAAAAAGGCGTCGTTTAAATATATATATATATATATATATATATATATATATATATATATATATATATTGACAAAAATATGTGTGATTCTACTCTCCATAAAACACCAGGAAGTGAAAAAAAATTTTCGTCTGAAATTATTTACAGCGACCACAAATAATTATCAAAATTAAGCATAGTTGGCGATTTACCACTGTTAGGCGTTCAGTTCGCTAGCAGTGAGATTGCCGTGTACGAAAAGAACCGTGTTTTGTTTCTCCGCCAAGTACTCAAAACCAATCGCCTAACAATGTAAAATCGCCAAATATGCTTAATTTTGATAATTTTTGTGGTCACTGTAATTCATTTCAGCATATATATATATTTTTTTTTTCACTTTTTGGTGTTTTAGGAAGAGTAGAATCACATAATTTTTTTTTTTTCATTATTTTTTGTAGACGACACTTTTTGAATGTTTCCTTGTAAGAGGTAATTAGAATTTACCCAGTTTGAGGAAAGATGATTGAATGTGAATAGTTTTGGACAAATAAGTTGATGAATCGGTGTGCAGGATGTGGGCTGTTTTTGAAAAGTGTTTAAATAGAGAGGTGTCTGAATGAAGTTTGTTGGTGTTCAAGTATAGCTTTGTCTAACGCGATTGTTAATTTATTAGTGAATTGTACGGTGAAGTTCGATAGTTTGAAGAGTAGTAGTGTTATAAAGAGTTACAAGGTTTAGTGGTGTAAGAGATTTACTTGGATTGTCAAGCTGTTCATCGATGTTGTGTGAGATTTTTAGATATTCTTCGAGCAACTAAAAGGTTAAGGCAGTCACAAAATGTCCTGCTTCTAGGTCCGGTGGTTTTGGCTGGGCCATGATGAATCACTCACTCAATGACTCACGCACTCACTCAGGGCAAACGATTTTACATATATAGATAAAGTTGTTTTCAAAACTATTTTCTTAATTGTATGTCATCTTAACAATTAGACTGAAATATGTAAGAAATGTGTATATTTTATACAGTAGTAACTTCAATTCGCATTTTTATCATGTTTTTATTTACTTCGTCCGGTACAAAATCTTGTAATCGATTTTTAACTAACTTCCCTACTGGATAGATATTTGAAACTGTCAGAATAGCTCAGAACCCGATGGAAACACAATACTTCGAAGCCTGTTTTTCGAATTTTAATTAGTTTTCTTTTATTTAATTAGAAAATAAAAATAATAACCTCCTAATTCCTTTGATAATATCCATTAAATTATTAGCTAAACTTTAAATGTTGCCAAAAAAATGAGTTAATTTTCTTTCGACATTTACTCGTAAAAGTAAAAAGAATGTAAAAAGTTAAACTATGTATCTCACAAACAATGACGCCATTATCACTTTAAAAATTTTATACGCATTGATAAAGGGCTAATGCAGTTCTATAGCTATTTAGAAAATTGAAAAACATGGTATATAAAAAGGTATATATATATATATGGTATATATATATATATATATATTCGAAATCTAATCACGTATGCATTTAAAATGCATTTTAACTTTTGTGATCATATAGATAGAATCTGGTACGTAGTTAAAGTTTCTATCTGTTTAAAATCTTGATATTACTATTATCTTTTTAAAGTGACCAAAAATAACACGAAAACTTATAAAATAAGTATTTCATAAAAAAAAAAAATCTGATAATTTTGTGTAATTTAATAATAATAATAATTTTGTGTAATTTTTGATAGTGATATTTATTTAAATTTTCATTGAAATTAATAATTCTATACACAGTATTTGAAAATTATTTGCTAAACGTATTTATACGTGCATTTCCTAATTTCTTATTTAGAATACGTAAACAAAATTCATTAAGTATATGCAAAAGTGAATGAGAAATTTATGCAAAATGGACTTCGTTTCAAGAACATTAATCTCGATAACACCCTATTTTCGTATCCTAGCATTATAGTTTGACATCATGACAATCACAGAAATAAATTAGCATTTTTGTCCGAAATATGTATAATTTTAGCATATATCGATTTTCTTGATATTCATTATTTTTATAGGGTTAATTATAAAAAAGTTAAATTTATTTTTATTCATTTCTTCTGTATATATATAAAGAATAATTTAACGTCATGCTAAAAAATATATATATATATATATATATATATATATATATTCAAATTTGAATAAATAGATAAAAAAAAAGAACCTTGGTATTAAAAAATAAAAATAAATAATAACCAAACTAATCAAGTTTCATTTGTTCTCGAATATAATCTCTAAAACAGATATTTTGATTGAGATTTGCATAACACGAAAAATTGTAAGACAATTCTTTACCGAGTTACAGTACTGTAAATTTCTATTTATATTTAGCATTAAAGGGTGTATAATACATCAATTGCATATGTTGTTTCATAAATTTTATATCTGTTCTTAAACGCCGCATGTTCAGAGAATTATGTCATCTAACATCATAAAATGCTGGAATTTCGCCAGAGGATTTTTATATCAATTTTATTTCAGGAGGGAATCGAATTCAGATAGCTGACAACCAGTTAACTCCTATGCAATTTTTCGCTTAATAATTGCGTAATTGGCTTATCTGAATTGGCCTCAAATTGGAGTAATCATATCATTTATAAATGTGTGTTTTTTTTATGAGTAAAATTAATTGAACAGAACTCTTCGTATTCTAATAAATCATTATTTTAAATTTTCTATCTAATAGCATTGCTGCATTTACCAAAGAAAATTTTTACATCTTTTAATATTATAATTAAAAAAGAAAAAAAAAAAAAAAAGAAATCTCCATTTTTTTTTTTTTTTTTTTTTTTTTTTTTTAAATATGTAACACTAAGATTTAAAATTCCCATTCATGATATTCGATACAAGGTCAATATATAGCACTATAAATTGTAGCATATGGATATAAAATGATTATTTATACGTTATGGGTGGTGTGCCTATTATTTACACCATAATATGCGATATATTTATATTCATTTATTTCTTTATTTCTTTTCATTTTTTCTGTATCAATTATACACCATATGTTCAAAAAATTTTTGGCTGATTTTGATATAATAGCTAAAATATATTTCCATTTTCATACGTTCATCACAACCTATTTAAATAAGGTTGTGGACGGAATAATGTGTTAAATAAAAATAAATAAATAAATAGATATTCTCACGAAATTCTGATGTATATAACAAGGAACTTTTCCGTAAGGTTATAAGAGCGAAAATACAGGGTGTTTCAAAACTCATGGGCAAAAATTTATGGGGTGGTATAAAACATCGAAACAAGCCATTTTCGCCATACAATGCATGGGCGGAAAGCAAACGGTGACCGCTAGAGGGCGCTGTAATTGAAATATAAAGTGCGGGTTTACTTACAGATCGTCATTTCTACCTAGGACTTTAGCAGAACTTGCGGCATACAGTAATCAGGAAAAGGCGGAAATGAATTTAAGGAATAGTCTGGCGAGAGGGAATGCTCTGGAAGCAGCAAAACTGTACACTGTACAGGCAGCGTTTCCCGAGTGGACACGTGCCAGACCGAAAAATACCACAAGAGTCTTGCGGAATTCCCATTATTCAGACCATACATAAAATGCATGTCCGCCTTTTCCTGATTACTGCATGTCACCATGTCTGTTGAAATCCACAGTAGAAATGAAGATGTGAAAGAAAACGCAGGCTTTATACTTTCCATTACAGTGCCCTCTAGCGGTCACCGCTTGCTCTCCGTCCATGAATCGTATGGTAAAATGGGCTTTTTTCGATGTTTTTTACCACTTCTTAAATTTTTGACCATGAGTTTTGAAACACCCTGTATATTTCTTATAAGTCACATGAGAGGGAAACGAAATTAAGATATTTACTTAAAAATGTTAATTTCAATTCTTTATTAATGTAAAATTAGTTAGATATATGATGAAGTATTATGTTTTATAAATGATTATAAATTAATTATATTAATTATTAATAAAGTAATAAACTACTTAAAATTTTTAATTTAATGACAGAAAACTACAAATATATTTTTGAGTTTCTGTCAAAATATATCGAAGTGGTTCAGCTTTAAAATAAGTTAATTTCGGGTGTGTTTCCCCACCGGTAGAGATGCTCCACTTTATGTAATTTCGAAACGCAACACTAGATGGCTCTGTGAGTCCGATTATTATTTTAGATAAATCTTGAATGGTGTGCTGTGAAAGTTACGTGAAGTCATTTCTTTGTTTTCTGCTATCACAACAATATTTCAAATAAGTACCATGTTTTTGTACTCTGTTATAAGAGTGATGTTGCATTGTAATGCTGGCACTACTTAATAAGTAGTTTTTTTTTTTTTTTTTTTTTTTTTTTAAGCGTAAAAACCTGTAGTAAGAAGTTGATCAATCAACTTCTGGCATTGTGCTGCCATTTTTGCTGTCTTGTACTTTGGACAGTTTCCGCGGAATCTCTCCTATACCAAAATGATAGACGCCCAAGATTATATTCGGGTGAGATGCCCCACATACATTTTCAGGGAGAAAAGTCTTTGAATTGTTTAAATTTTAAACTAGTATTTTTAAAATCATATTGTTTTTATAAAATGCTTAATATTTGTAAATGGAAAATTTTTCAACTTAAAAATATTTTTTGAAACTATAAATTTAGATTAAAATTCTTCAAATAAAATTCAAATTCGCGTGATCACTAGAAGTGGCTTCTCAAAACGAAATTACAAAAATGAAGATTGAACCCAGATAAGAATGCAAAAAACGCACAAGTATGTCAGACTGACCTTTGACATTTAAACTGATCATTGACATTTAAACTATAGCATAAACAAACTTGGGCGCTAACGAAACTATAGGTGGGCGGTTAATTGTGCCAGTGAGTGCATATTATTGTATTTGTTCATGCAGTTGTTCAGTGCTTCTTGTTTGTTTCAGGAAAGATGCCTACAGTGTGCAAAAGAAAAAAATACTAGAGCAGCTTGTGAGACCTGGACATAAGACCATTTAAAAAAGGCACTCAAGAGACCAGAAGCAGGGGAAATTGGTGTCAATGAAGCTGCTAGGTACTATGGAGTTCCTTCTCGGACACTTCGTCATCGAAGAAAATCGGGTAATAATATCAAAACAAGTTCTTTGGGACCACAAGGAGTGTTTGGAGTTGAAAACGAAAAACATCTCGTCCAGCAAATCCCACGTTTAGAAAAATATGAATTTGCTCCTGACAGAGAGACAATTAGGGCACTTGCATTCTGAAAAACTAGGTCTCAAGCATCGAATTAAATTAGAAGCAAGAGTGGCTGGGTATGCCTGGGTGCCCTGTGGCAGAAATTTACTATGCTTTCTGCGACAACCTTCATCAACACCAAAATCTTTCTGCAGGAATTGTTTGTGAAGTTAACATTTACGAATTCAAAATAAATTATTTTTAAATAGTAAATAATATTCAGTAGTATTTAAATTTTAAAGGTGAAAATAAATCTATTGATCTTAATTGCTTCAGATTTTTTGTTCACATTAATGTACAATTTTGTTTATAAAATATTCAATTAATTCAAACTATCAAATGCAGTAACACATAAAAAATAATCTGCAAATTGTTTCAAGGCATTGAAATCATGAAATGTCTAAATTTAAGAAATGTTACAAATACTTTTAAAATTTCATTACTTTTTTTTTATGTTAAATATATATATTTAAATACACAAATGCACTTATTTCATAAGGTGCAAACCAAACAACATAAAATATAATACAGAACTCAAAATTAAAATACAACAAATTAAAAATTAAAATTAATATAGAATACTGAATATCATAATGAAATATAAATAATTTACAACATTTAAAGTTTTTGAGATTACTAAAAAGATGCAAAATAACATTCTAATACACAAGATTCATATTTTATATTATATACAAATAGCATAAAGATGTGTATTTGAAATCTAAAAAATGTGATTTGACATTAAAGAATCCAGAATGTATAATTATGCCATCGTTTAAATACATAAAATAAAACAGAATACAAGATCTAAGTAACACAATTATCGACAAAGCATAGTCGAAATATTTTCATAAAGATTGAGGCAAGTGAAATATTTAATTTTTAAGAAAATGTTGAAATGGGAAATGTAACACATTTCATGGATAAAATCTATAATAGAAAATAATGATTACACATGAATGAAATAAATATAAATCAATTAAAAGTGATATTTCATATTGATATCTGTATTAATAAGTAAATAAAAATAATTAAATAAAAGCATTTGCTGTTTAATTAGTATTTATTCAAATAACTAATATTAGATAAAATTTCTTTTGCTTAATATATATATATATATTCAACAAAACCTTTGGTTTGATTTTTATTCAAACTAATCACTTAATTTGCAATATTTCAATAAAAAAAAATATTCATTTTTTAAAAATTCAAATGCTTAAAAAAAGAAATGAAAAAAATGTAGAAACTAATGATAAGAGTATTTTTGTAAAATAAATTAATAATTTTTTTAACCACTTCATATGCTTAAACAACAAAATTTAAAGCTAAGAATTTTAATTACAATTAAAATAATTAATGATTAGTAAAGAAAAAAATTTAAAAAAATTACCAGTTTTATAACTTAAGATACCCATTAGTATTTATTGCTAAGATCTTTTACTACATATACAATGCTAAAAACCAATAAAGTATTTTTAAGATTAATTTCTTAATTTTCTATTTTTTGAAACAAGGTTTGAAGCTTCATTTTTTATTTTGCGTATAACTACAGACGTTACAAATCTCCCCATTGTCTTATTTCTGTATATATTTGTGAAATGTATTGCATAGTTTGAACCAAACATTAAAATTAATGCAGCTTTTAAACATTTACGTGTTTGTACTACCACGCACGTATGTATGCTTCGCATACATTAAAGAAAAACAAAATCACTAGATGCAACTAATTTGTCGTGCGTAAATCAAAAAATGTATGAAAATCGGTACAGCAGCAATCACTCACTTATTTAAAATAAATAAATAAATAAATCACTGGATGCAGCTATTTTGTTATGCATGTTTCTGAAAATGTATGAAATATGAAATTTGAAAAATGGTCGGAAAGCCACATTTTTTCGAAAAAACCTCTTTTTGCAACACAATAAATACACACGACACGAGCGGCAGGCGCGGCGTGAAAACAAAGTTTGGAGACACGAAAATGAAGTTCCGATGTAAAGAGGATACCAGTGAAAAGTGTCGATACACCGAATCGTATCACCGCATCACGAATCGCTAATGCATGCCGTATCCAAGCTAACCCAAGTGAGTTACATCCGCTTTATCTCTTCTCCTTATTCAGGATTGAGACGATCGTATCTGCAGAAACGAAAATTTGTTCTGTAGAACTGTTTATAAACCATTCTTTGAGTTTCTTTCTCTATCTCTCTCTCTCTCTCTTTTTTTTTTTTTTACACAATGGAAAAATTTATATGACTTAAGTAAAATCTTTCTGCAAGAACATTTCTGTTTCTGCGAAATTGTCGCCGTGTCGCCGTGTTTCTGCCACGGAGCCTGGGTGCCATCATTTCTTAAGGGAAACCCAAAACTAAGTATTAGACAAGCCCAGGACTCCCTTTAGCAAGAGGAGGGGGGAGGCATGAACAGAGAAAGTATTGATAATTTTTTAAAAAAATCTTTCAAGAGTGTTTGAAGAAACTGAATTCTTTACCAGACCGGGGAGTATTTACAATATGGACTAAACCGACTGTCAGTTAAATAATGTTCCAGGAAAGGTCTTGGCTACCAACGGGGCAAAATATGTTCATGTGTTGACATCTACAGAGAGAGGAGAAAATGTTACAGTCATTGCCTGTTGCAATGTAGAAGGACAATATTTCCCCCTTCAGTTATTTTTAAAAGCGTTCGAAAAAAAAAAAAAAAAAAAAAAAAAAAAAAAAAAAGAATTTTCTGATGGATTTTCACCTAGATCTGTGGTGTGCATGAAAGAAAAATAATCATATATCAGTACAGATATATATATACCGGGTGATTCAAAATAGATGTTACAGCGATTATCTCGTAAACTAAAAAAGATAGAAACAAACTTCCAATGACAAAATTGGTGCAAATTAAGAGTAGATTTCAGATATGGCATTCTTTTGTAAAAGGGGCTGTATACATATTAAATACGAAATTTAATTTTTATACTGCCCCTCCTATCATATGACTTATATTTAGAAAAATATTCTCCTCGCTCTAACAATCAAAATAAAAAAAAAATCATCTCTCTAAGTCAAAATCTCGCTGAGTTATTGCAATTTGAAAAATCTAGCATTTTTCGCCAAGTCATAAGGGGTTGTATCAAAAGTGAGAAATTGTAATTACTATTGCTTTTGTAATATGGCACACGTTGATCAGCGTCAGGGGGGAAAAAAAAGAAATCATTCAGAAAAAGACGGCTATTTTAACCTGTAATGTCTCTCTTTCTCCTAGTGAATACACAAGAGAATACTCATTGATAATTTAACAAATAAAATTTATGAATAATTTATGTACTAAAAGGGAATTTTCAAATTCATTTTTCTTTCTTTTCCTATATACATTCTCTTACTCATATACAAGGTGTAGAGAAAGAATTGTTTTTGAGTCAAATATTCGAAAATTAGCTTTTGTTATATTAGCACGTTTTCAGATCCTCTGAATTCAAAAATCATGTTTTTAGCGGTTGGTCTCTCTCTCTCTCTCTCTGTGTGTGTGTAAGTGTGTCTGTGTGTTATTAGAATATCTCAAGAACAAATAGTAGCAGAAAATCCAAATTCGATATTCTAAATCCGTATCATATTGCGGTGCTACACTAAAGTATACGTTACGATTAGACAATTGTTTGTTTACAGGGTCATTCAAAAGAATTCAAATACATTACGTCTGTGAGCGAAATTTCTCATATGTACAGTGTGACATGTATAGACTGCCCTAAACAAAATGAAATTAATTTTTTAGACGCATAAAGCATGTTTTATGTAGATTGTGGTAGAGCAACCATTCATCATTCATTTACAGGGTTACCCACAGTATTTCGATATATTGGAGCTGTACTTGGGAATCGCTGGAAGTGTATTTCATTTTGTGTTACCCATTTTACATATAACACTAAATTTACGTACACAAAGTCATGTGTATATAGTTTATAGACAATATACAGGGCTACCCAAAATTAAGGTAATTTTTTTATTATTATTATTAAATGTACTTGGTGTAAGTGTTTGCTGTATTTTTTTTTTTTTTTTCGAAGAACACCGCTGACACAGAACGGAAAATTAATTTCTCATACCCATACTGTAAACAAAGTAGCTTTTGGAGAGCGATTTTTTTTCTGTATAATATCACATTTTGAGGCCTCCTGAATACGAAAGGTAAATTTTTATTCGTTGATCTGTATATATATGAATTATCAGCCTAATTTAACAACAAATAATCTGGTGTGCCACTCACACGACTTTATCTTACCCTGAAATTTAATACCTTAAATACAGGTTGGAAATTAAGAGGTAGCATAAAGAGTACTGTTATGTAAACCTATGTTAAAATAATTCAAATTAGGCTTCGGAAGAGTTTTATATGATAATTAGTTCTGTGTGAGGGGGGGATCTCCTGAAATTATTCGTTTCCTAAAATTATTCGACGCAGGCAATAATCAAACTTTAAAAAACTTGACTTTGGTAATAAGGAAGCCTCAAAACGTGTAAATACACAAAACACAAGCGTTGCATATTTAGCTTAAAAACTTACATTATTTATCATATGTCATATGAGGAATTCATTTCCATTCCTGGGCAGCTTTCCTGGACATGGTAAAATATTATAGTAAAGCACTTTCACTAGCAATAAAAAAGAATATTATAGCTTAAATATTTGCAAACCTGTATATCTTTTGAAGAATATGTACAAACCACAAAGTGAAGCTAAATATAAACCTATAGTAAAAATATACGGCACAACCTAAAATGCACTTCCATCAATTTTCAGCTATTGTCGCATTATAATCTAGTTATTTTTTGTGTAACCCTGCAAATGAACAGTGAATGATTTCCCTGCCATATTCTACATGAGGCATGTTTTTATGCATATAAAAAATATATATTCATTTCATTTGGTTTAGGGCAGTCTATAGGTGTTAAACTCTAGTTACCTGCAATTCTCCCCATAGACATAATGTATTTGAATATCCTTGAGTGTTCCTGTACCCGAACCATTTGCTTCATCTCAGTGAAAAGCTTAGTGTAGCTCCCTATATGATACATATTTAAAATACCAAGTTTGGAATATATGCTGCTATTTGTTCTTGAAATATGCTGATAACAGACACACACACACACACACACAGACCAACTGCTAAAAACACTATTTTCATATTCAAGCACCTCAAAACGTGTAAATATAACAAAAACACACTTTCGAAAATTTGGTCCCAAAACAATGCTCTCTCTACCTTATGGGTATCAGAAAGTAATAACTACAGGAAATACGAATTTGGTACTTTGGATTCCATATCTAGTTGCCACTTGAAATTTGAACAAGGTTTGCAAGTTTCAAGGGAATTGATAACAGACTTGATTTATGTTTTGATAAGTATAGGCACTATAATTAAACAGGGGTTGAGAAGGGCGGTAACCCCTCTGACATAGAATTATACATCTATACCATATCATATTCTATACAAAACATTATTTTAGAATATTAACAATAAATATGAATTTCCTTATGATTTTTACAGTATAAAGTTATTTAAATGTAACTTATAGGAATATCTGTCCCAAAACGCAATACATTGGCATTTTGTGCGTTCCTGTACATAAACCAATTGTAGAGAATTAATTAATGCCATTTTGAATAGGAAATATCATATAGTAAACCTGAATAACATCTGTCATTTCTCAAAATATTTACAGACGCTGGGGACGGGCAGACGGACAGATGGACAGTCAGACAAAAAAAAAATGCAAATTGAAATCTTATTCACAGTTAAAAATTGTTAGAAAATGTTTAATGTAAACGAAAATGCAATTCCAGCAAATGTTCAATGATAACCCTTAACGTAACTGAATATTTTTGTGTGCCCTGTAAATCTAATGCTAATCGTACTGTACAGTATAGAAAGCACCCTTTTGTGCATATGAATAATATATTTCAATTTCATTAAGACTTATGCAAAGTAATTAAATTTTGGTTTATAGAAATATCTTCACATAGAACGCAATGCTTTGGAATATTTTCGGGTGTCCCTGTATACAAACCAGTGATGGTGTTTACTCCATTTTCTATAGAAAATATCCGATAGAAAACTATAACATATTTCAATTTTATTAATATATGCATAAATTAAAGGTATTAAAATATGGTTTATAAAAATACCTCTCATAGAACACAATGCTTTGGCATAGTTTCGGGTGTCCCTGTGAACAAGCTAGCAGAGGTATTCACTCCATTTTCAATAAGGAACATCCGATAGTGAACTCAAATAACATATATCTGTTTCAGGGAATTCTATGAGTATTCATGGGAGTTAGAGCGCAGACACACAGAAAGACGGACGGACAGACAGACAAATCGAAGTCATTAACACTTTTCAATCTTGCTGGAATTGTTAAAGAGCTGAAGTCCTTAAATTTTTCAACCATGATGGAAAGTGGTAAAAATAAAGCACGAAAATTTCACACGGTTTTGCTAGTCTTTTAATTTTTTCCCTCTCTTAACGTGTTTTAATTTGCAGGTGACACCCCTAAGAAATTTAAGTATTAAAATTTTTAGTCTTTTAATTTTTTCTCTCTCTTAACGTGTTTTAATTTGCAGGTGACCCCCTAAGAAATTTAAGTATTAAATTTTTTAACAATACAAAATAATGCAAATTTGCATTAAGCTCTTAAAACTGTTGGTTTCACGTGTTTGAACGATTTTAGTTACTATTTTAAAATAAAGGATCTTTTTTAATTTTTCCTCATCTCATAGATAACCCCCTAAAGTCAGCCCGTTGGCGTCGAAAAATAGATGCCAAAATGGAAAAAAAAGTGGTGTAAGTCACCATTTTCAAATCGCAATAACTCAGCGAGATTTTGACTTAGAGAGATGATTTTTTTTTTATTTTGATTGTTAGAGCGAGGAGAATATTTTTCTAAATATAAGTCACATGATAGGAGGGGCCGTATAAAAATTAAATTTCGTATTTAATATGTATACAGCCCCTTGTACAAAAAAATGCCATATCTAACATCTACTCTTAATTTGCTCTAATTTTGTAATTGGAAGTATGTTTCTATCTTTCTTAGTTTACGAGATAATCGCTGTAACATCTATTTTGAATCACCCGGTATATTTTTTGATGGCTTAAAGATATTTTTGTTCTAAGAAAACCCCAAGGAAACACATTATTAATTTTCGACGGTCAGGCATCGCACTTAATCTCTTATGACTTGCTGGAGTTTGCGTACAAAACAAACATTATAAGTGTATACCTGCCCAGCTATACGACACAAGCTCTGTCAAAACAGCTGGTGATGGACATGTCTATTGAAAATGACGAAAATGATCCTATAAACAATTGCCTTGAATGTGAGGAGAACTATTATTTTACAAAAGAAACAGTAGATTGGATAAATTGTATAAAGTGCCATAAATGGTTACATAAATCATGCACAATTTACGGGGATCTGTGCAATGTTTTCGGAAAAGCGAAAATTAGAGAAGCGAAAAAGAAAAATATTATCTGAATAAATTCGACATATTTCGTAACAATTTTTATTATACTTTCTAAACTATGAAATTTTCCCATATATTTAATATATATATATATATATATATATATATATATATATGGTCCTTTTTTTTATTATTATTATTCATGTCGGCGTAAGTAGTTTAAACTGGTTTTGTCTTTTATAGGTCCTTAATCTGTATCGCAACATTTTTGTGTCACTCTTACCTATATGTTACAATCAGTTCAATTTTTGTCATGTTTGTATTATTTTGTATCTATTAATTGCTAAATTTTAAGGTTAAATTTTATTACGATATCTATCATTTATATATATATAGATATATATATATATATATATATATATATTTGAAATATTTTTCAATAGTTTATGTGTTTTATTCTAATTTTTACATCTTGTCTATGTAGCTAAATATTTTAATGCTTTATAAATCAATGCTAAGGTTGTATTTTTTTTTTTTAAATGGCTTACGTTTCATATGTTATAAACTACTGACCATTGTTAAATCCTTTTATTATGTTTTTTACAGGTAGGGCATCTTTCCCACGTGAGTGGGGCATCTCACCCGTAACTTTGGGAGAGATGGTCAAATGTAGTAAAGCCGCAATTTTACTTTTTTTTA
This sequence comes from Salticus scenicus, assembly GCA_963930645.1. Taxonomy (NCBI): domain Eukaryota; kingdom Metazoa; phylum Arthropoda; class Arachnida; order Araneae; family Salticidae; genus Salticus; species Salticus scenicus. Next base: position 136,276,532 of record OZ005656.1, on the reverse strand, counting down.
TAGAAAATTTACAATACGGTACAAAAATACTACTTAGTATTAATGAACAATACTATTATGTATTTTCCACAAATTTTTCTTGCCCTTGTTAATACCCAATTTATTTTATAGTTCCCTTTCCGGGGCATCTGTCCCGGAATTAACTTATAATTTGTAAATGAATATGCATAAATTTAATATAGTTTTCTGCATAGTGGTATAAACTCTGTGTTTATTAATTTTTGATAGAGTATGAGAGATTTTTATAGAGTATTTTTAAACAATTATTGAATGTTTTTCACACAAACAAACATACAAAAAAAAAAAAAAAGAAAAAAAAAAAAAAGAAAGAAACACGAATTTAAATACAATTTAAACACTGGCACAAAACTATTCCTAATATACGTCAATTTATTATTTTAAATGTATTACCCTAGTTTTAATTAAAGCAAATGTTTGAAGAAATATCATCATTTTTTTTTCATTTTTCGTTTGTTATATTTATATAATATACTGAAAATTATTTTAGTAATGTCTCTTTTATATTAACTTATAATGTATTCAGTTTCTAATCTGAAAGTTTAAATCACAACGCAAAACCTAAATTAGATAAGATTAAGGAAAGGTTATATGAAAAAATTTACACCGGGATGACAAAGAAACAAAAACTACACAGGTCTACATTTATGGTGCTGGTTTTATAATTTTGGCTTTTCTTCCTTTCTATCTTTAAATGTATGTGTGTTTGTGTGCTGAAATCGAAAGTGAAGAGACTTTTCATCTATCGCATATAGATTTCTACCAATACAGTTTGCCTACCGATAAACTTTCATCCGTGACTCTTCTACCAATTTAATTATAAGGTAACTTTTCTAATATATTTTAAATATTAATAATAACCAATAATGGAAACATAATAGAATCTGCTAGAAAAAGAAGAAATTTGTCGGTAGACACAATGGTTTGACAAAAAGAATATTTGTGATAATGAAATGTCATTCTGGCATTCACAGAAATGAAACTGGCTTCATATTCGGTTTGAGCTCACCAAGAAGCTTATGTATGAGCAAAAATTATCACATCAAATTCTGACAGCATTAAGTTTGTGTATCTGTGTTTTTTTATTTTTATGGAAAATGTTATAAAACACAACAGGAAAAGAAAAAAAAAAAGAACATGAACATGAACATAAATTTTATAATTTATCGCTATGCATCAGGAAAGTGAAAAAAAATACATCAGAACATTCATATATATTAGCATCTTCTGCTAACGATAAATCAGATCTTGTTATTCTGATTTATTTAGTTAGAGATTGCCGATACTTGTAAGTCACTATTACGATCATCGATCACCTTTTTTCTCATAAGAGAATTGAAATCGTTGAATGTAAATAAAATATCTTGTTAAATAATAATTTAAAAAAAAAAAAAAAAAAAAAAAAAAACTTTTGTAACACTAGTCTCCAATTTCCAATTAAACGTAACAATTGTGTAAAATCATCCAACTGCAAAACGGAAAAAGAGACGTTTAAAGATAAAATAGTTAAAAAAATAATTTAAAAAAATAAAATAAAAATAAAGCCTAATTCTTGTGCAGCTGCCGTATATATATATATATATATATATATATATATATTTGGGTTATATAACAGAATAATCTAGATAGATGTTGGATGAAATTAAAAGGGAAATAATAAAATATTTTGTTATTATACTTTTTAACACTTTCCAACAAGGTTGAAAAGTGTTTATGACTTGGGTTTGTCTGTCTGTCTGTCTGTCTCTCCGCGCTCTAATTCCCGTAAATATTTATGGAATTTCTTGAAACTGATATCTGTTAGTTCCCTATCGGATGTTCCCTATTGAAAATGGAGTTTATACCCCTACTGGTTTGTGTACAGGGACCTCCGAAAATATTTCAAAGCATTGTGTTCTATGAGAGACATTTCTATAAACCGTATTTTTATACCCTTACAGTACAAAAATCTTAATGAAATTGAAATATGTTATACAAGTTCACTATCGGATGTTCCCTGTTGAAAATGGAGTTTATTCCTCTACTGGTTTGCATACATGGGCACCCGAAAGTATTTCAAAGCTTTATGTTCTGTGATAGGTATTTCTATAAATCATATTTTCGTACCTTTACTGTATATATATCTTAATGAAATTGGAATATGTTATTCAAGGTACCAATTGGATTTTTTCTGTAAAAAATGGATTAAATACCAACTCTGTTTTATATACCAGGACACTCAAAAGTATTCTAAAGCATTGCGTTCTATCAGAGATATTTCTAAAAATCAAATTTTAATAACTTTACTTTCCACGAAGTTTCGGGAAATTGAAATATGTTATTTATATACACAAAAGAATGCTTTACATAGAATACAGAATTATTAGCATTTGATTTACAGGGAGACACAAAAATATTCAGTTATATTAAGAGCTATTATTAAAAAATAGCTAAAATTCTACTTTCGTTTACATTAAGCGTTTTTAACACGTCCAAACATTTTTTGGTCTGTCTGTCTGCCTGCGCTCTAACTCCCGCAAATATTTATGGAATTTTTTGAAACTGACGAAAGTAAAAGAGGTGTAAAAATATTTATTAAAAGAATATATAAGTCTAACAATTTACTCTAGTCAACAGTGGTTTTAGTGCCTAACAATTTTTTACCTAATTTTGGCTATGTTTGTATCACTGTTTACAAAAATTTTTTTTTTAAGTTTTGCCTCATCATCTCCAGTTTTTTAGCTTACCCACATTATATGTCAATGAAACCGTGATTATAATGGTGTGGAAATCAGCAAAATTACTGGGAAAATAGTATAATTTTATACTCATTTTACAACCAAGTACACAAAATATAGTGAGCATATTATCCGCTACTTCTTCATAGTTAGGAGCCTTATATTATAGAAGTTATTTACTTCCTTTCTTCGTCTTCTCAGTATTATTCATTGACTTTAATTATATTTTAATAATAATAATAATAATAATAATGTTACTTATTATGTTAATGTTATTCACGTTCACAATCGGATATTTCCTATTGAAAATGGAGCTTATACCTCTACTGGTTTGTGTACAGGGACAAACGAAAGCATTTCAAAGAATTGTGTTCTATGAGAGGTATTTCTATAAACCATATTTTCATACCTTTACTTTACAGTATATTCATGAAATTCAAATATGTTATTCAAGTTCACTGTTAGATGTTTCCTATATAAACTAGATTACATATCAACTCTGTTTTATATACAGGGACACTCAAATGTACTCCAAAGCATTGCGTTCTTTGTGAGATATTTCTATAAATCAAATTTTAATAACTTTACTTTCCACGAAGTTTTAGGAAATTAAAATATGTTATTGATATGCACAAAAGAATGCTTTGCATCGAATATAGCATGTTTACCTTTTGATTTACATGCTGACACAAAAATATTCAGTTATATTAAGAGTTATTAATGAAAAATTGCAAGAATTGTACTTTCGTTTACATTAAGCGTTTTTGACACTTTCTACCTTTTTTTTTTAGTGTGGCTATAATTTTAATTTGTGTATCTGTCTTACTGTTCTTCTGTCCGTCTGTCTGTCTCTCTGTCTGTTTTTCTGCGCTGTGATTCCCGTAAATATTTATGGAATTTCTTTAAACCGATATATTTTATAGATGTTCACTATCAGATGTTCCCTATTGAAAATGGAATGGATACATCTTCTGGTTTGTGTACAGGGACACCCAAAAGTATTCGAAAGCATACTGTTCGAAAGCATTGTGTTCCATGAGAGGAATTTTTAAAAATCATATTTTAATACCTTTAATGTATAGAAACTTTAAGTAAATTTTAATATGTTATTCAATTTCCTATCGGATGTTTCCTATGTAAAATAGAGTACATTTCTAACTGGTTTGTGTACAGGGGCACTTAAAAGTATTCCAAATCATTGTGTTTTATCAGAGTTATTTTTATAAACAAAATTTTAATAATTTTATTTTCCACAAAGCTTAATGCAATTGAAATAATTATTCGTATGCACAAAAGAGTGTGCCTTAGTTGTAATATAGCCTGGTTAGCATTAAATTTACAGGGCCACACAAAAATAATCAGGTACATTAAGAGGTATTAATAAAAATTTGCTGGAATTGCACTTTTGTTCACATGGGCGTTTTAACACTTTCTTATAATTTTAGTGGGAATATGATTTCAATTTGTGCATCTGTCTGTCCGATTGTCTACCTTTCTCCCTCTTTGTCTCCGGCTCCTATCATCCGTGAATGTTTTGAGAATTTTTTTTTAAATGATACACTCAAGTTCCCCATGGAATGTTCCCTATTTAAAATGTCATTAATGGGTCCTGTACAATTAGTTTGTTTACAGGGACAACAACAACAACAATAAAAAAAAATACCAATGTATTACGTTTGAGGACAGGATTTTTTAGATGTTATATTTAAAAAAACTTTCTACCACAAAAATCTTAAAAACATGGACATGTATTATTAATATTCTAAAACTTTTTTTTTTTTTTTTTTTTTTTTTTTTTGTATAGAATATGATATGATTAACTTTTAAATTTACAGGGCTACAGTAAAATATTCAGAGAGTTTAAAAGCTGTAATTATAATCTAATGGCTGCATTTTCTTTTGCGTTAAGCCTTTTTAACACTTTCCAAAATGCCTAAGAGTAATTTTAAAATCAATTAGTCTGTCTGTATGTTTTTCAGGCCTTCTGTCTGTTGTGCGATAACATAGGCAAAGAATATTAATAGTTATTCGATACAACAATTGCGTACAGTTGGAAAGTGTTACTAATCCATGCATACTGCAAGATTTTTCTTTCTTTTTAATAAATGTAAGTGATTTTAAACAAGAACTTCTATTTGATTTCGAGATAGTGTAACAGAAACAAACAAAATCTCAATCACAGTTTATTTCTTTCTTTCCTTCTTCTTCTTTTTTTTTTTTTTTTTTTTTTTTTTTTAAGGCGAGAAAGAATATTACTATGTATCTACTTACGTACTTTGCCCACTTCACTATATTTAAAGAATTATCTATAAGTACTACGGGGTTCTGTCCGCTTATAAACCTCCTACATGTTCAGCTTATTAACACCTGCTGGGCTCTACCCGCCCACTCGCTGATTTGCCTTTCACTGAATATTAACTGCTGGGATATTAACAGCATAAAACAAAGGCAAAATAATATTATAGAAATTCCTATATTCATTGTCAAATTAAAATACATAATATATAATACCGCTTCTTTTAATGATATATTATGCTAGTTTTTTTTTTTTTTTTTTTTTTTTTTAAGAACAGAAAGAATTTTGTATATATGTAGACCACTTTGCGTTACAGTTTTAGCATATAAACACTTGGCGACTTTTAACTTTCTGTCACTATTTGGTAACACATTTTTTCGCATATCTGCTTGTTAAATATATATATATATATATATATATATATATGTAGTGTTTAAATTGGCAAGCGTTGAATTTGGTGATATTTTTTAACTTTTTTTTTTTTTTTACATTTGAGACATTCTACGTCAAATTAACTCAAAAAAATAGCATTTTGAATCTGACCCTCTCAAATTTTTATAAAATTGGGCTCATTTATTTTTCCTATTGAGACATGAATGTATACCAATTAATTATCCCCTATCTCTTTTAGTTTTTGATATACATGGCTGCAAAAATGGGTAACAAATGCAAATTTCCGAAATTCTTCTACTACAAATGTACCCATAATTTCTTTCCTAATTAACTTAGAGATTTAAAAAAATGATATCATTAGATAGCCTCTAATAAAGGCTTTCAAATGATATATCACATGTATATAATTTTTTAATTTTCTATGTTAAAGTCAAACATTTTGACCTTAGACATTAAATATCTCAAAAAAGTACATACATATATATATATATATACATATATATTAGCAAAAGTATATATACTTATAGACTTACATATATATACATATATATAAGTACATGTATGTATGTATATATATATATATATATATATATATATAAGAAATTGACAGTAATCAGCTCAATTTTCTTAAACTAGAGAAAAGAATGTTCTACATACGACAAAATACAATAATTAATTCATTTTTTAATTAATTCATAAAACTATCTAAGAAAAAGCTTTTTACTTCAAGATGATAAATTTCTTTGTTACCAATAGCAACACTGACATTTATTTATTTTTATTTTTATTTTATTTTTATTTATTAATTTTAAATCATTTACAGCATTTTAATTTCCCTTTGTTTTTAATTAATAACTTCGTTAATAAGATGATAGAAAGTATTCGGCACATATTGATACCGCTCACGATGCGGTGAACTTTGACTTCAGAGAAAAGATTCGGTCAAAAAATGTAACGCCAGCGACATGTTTTCTTTTGACTATACGGAGATAAAATCTTCAAAAACCTAAACTCTGAAATTTCCAATTCTTGTAACTGTTCGCTTTTATCTTCAGCGGCTTCTGGCCTGCCCAAACATCCTTCTCACTCACTGTAACAGCGCCTCAGCAGTGCGAACTCGCACATGTATCTCTAATTTTTTAACGCTGCGTTTGCAGACCTTTATCCAGATTTGTCTCTTGCTCATGAAAAGTCGCACACGAACCTCGGTTAGTGAAAAAAGAAAAAAATAATAAATGTGGCCAAAAAAATTCGTGAAAATCGTAAAAGATCAGAATAAATTTTGGAAAATTTTTCAAAGCTAAAGGTTCAGCGGTATAAAAAATAGGCACGGGGAGTGCAAGAATGAAAAATATGACCTTAGAAGTCATTTCTATGGAAAACGAGGAAAGAAGCCGTTGCACAAAATTTCAAACTAATACGAACAATAAGGTGAATAGTATGCACAGCTAAGAGACAAGGCATGAAGTAATTCGTTGTAGAAAAACATATAGTCTACTAACCTTTTGTACAGACGGATGATCCCAATATCTTTGAAACTTGTACGAACAATGCCTCTTATTATAGTTATTATTATTATTATCATTATTGAAAAAAAAAATGCATCTATCAGCACACTTTTTTTTTTTTTTTTTTTTTTTGTATTCTAAACCGTACACGTCAATAAGCTTTCCGTTTCATACATTATGTCAGAACTTATATTTCTCGTAAAATATTTATTTCAGTTTTATTACTCTCGTATAAACGAATACATACATTTTATTGAATGAAAGAAAAATAAATAACTGAACGTGCAAAGGTTTGTGTTATGTTTAAATTAGCTCGATATTACGTATCTAAAAATTCAAAATCATTTATAAGGATTTCAATTCCAACTTTTTTAACTAATTAAATTATTTAACTTAAAATATTAAATTGGATTTCTTTAATTATTTCCTACCTTATTGTGTAATAACTTATTGTATAATAATCATATTGCATCCTCGTATTACTTAATAGTATTTAATATATTAAAGTTAGTATTAAGTTATGTAAATGGTGTCAAAAACAATTAGATTATAAAGTCCTTAACTTTCATTATGATTCTCAGATCGGTGATTTGCATTTTTAAATATATATATATATCAATAATAATCAGAGTAAATCAGCCCAGTTGCTTTTAATTTTACAGCAAAGAAACATATTAGTATTTCGTTCTATATATATATATTTATAGGTAGATAGATAGATAGATAGATAGATAAGCAAGGAATTGAAAACGAGTCACTCATTTCATAATAATCATATGTCTCGTGTCATGAAAATGATTTCCTTTACATTCTGCATCGTTACTTTTGAAATTCGTCAATCAAAGATAAATCTTACGTGCTAAAATGTATTAAACTTAATTAAATAGTCCTTTAAACAAATAAAAACGCAGCAATAATAATGATAATAATAATAATAATAATAATAATATTAATATTAATAAAATAATAAATGTATGCAGATTTTTCTTGTGCATAGTATTTACTTATTCCAATTAAAGAAAATTTATTTTTCAACGATTCTTTCTAATTGTTATATATATATATATATATATATATATATATATATATATATGTGTGTGTGTGTGTGTGTGTGTGTGTGTGTGTGTGCGCGTGTGTGTGTGCGCGTGAGTGTTCTAACATGTAATATATATCCATGACCATGTAATTTTAATACAAGAAATTTCCTACAGATAGTAATTAATGTTACTCAAGATTGAATCTTTCATTAATATTTCCAAATTTCCCCACATCCCATCTCAGATTACATATTGCTCATTTACTATTTCAATAAAAATGATTATTGAAATCTAAAGTTACATCATAAGGTATGTATTTAACATTGGTGAAATATTTAATAAAGAGTGGGAATATTTAGCTATGCTTTCATTAACTAAACTTAATTTTAAAATCTAGAAAGTATATATATATAGACAAGCAATAAAATAATCAATGTACTTAAAACCTAAAAAGTAAATTAGTAAGAATAAGATTTATCATATTAAATATTTATCACCAAAAATATCTGTTTAATAAATAACCACATTAAATATTAAACAGAATTTTTAATTTAAAAGGAAGGAAATATGTCAGATTCTATAGTGTATATATATTAAAGAAAAAAAAAAAACTTTTATTTGGGTTATGAATATTACGTAAAACTTTTCTGATTCAATTTGGATGCGTATCGGATCAAAGGTGTCGCTGAGTTTCAGCAGTTTATTCCCGTTAACAGGAAGGCGATATCTCCCCTTCTATAGTATATAAAACTTTCAAACATTTATGTGAGATGAGTATTACGTAAAAGTATGCTAATAAAATGTTGGTGCATATATATATATCGGCAGGTGGCGCTCAATATGCTTCAAAATGTTTTGTATTCGCGAAAGTTATATCGCAGATTCTAGTTATATATATATATATATATATATATATATATATATATATATATATATATATATATATATATATATATTTGTTAAATACTGTTGACTTCTAAGACTATGTGTTAAACATAACCAATCTAGGCGGCTTAGGGTTAATCTATTTCATTTACTTTTTTATGCAGTCCTTCAGCTACAATAAATATATAGAAGAATAACAGATTGAAGAGTACAAAAACATCAGCAACCATTGCTTCCTTTACTTCCGACTTGAAGATAAACCATCCTTAGTTTTTTTCAGAAACTTCCTTCACTAAGTTGCTTTACGCAAAACACTAATTCGGTACATTTATTTCTTAATGTCCAACTCTTACTTTTTCACTCCAACTTTTTTTTAAATCTATTTTCGTTTTACCTGTTTCGCTAGAGAGAGCACAATCCACAGCCTTTGGGAAAATCATGGATAGCAATTCCTTTTTGTGTTTATTTCCATTCAAATCTGTTCACATCCAATCTAGTTCTTCTAAAGTTCCGTTCCCAAAACTACTCCGACATCCTGACTTTCGGTGTCTTCACTGACATTTGAATAATTTTGATAGGCACGTATAAAACAATAATAGTTAAAAAAAATTGTAAAATATGTAACATAAAATAAAATGATAACTTATAATCTTGCTAACATGAATTTTGCTCCATAATTTCATGTGGTCTGCGATTGTTCTTGTGCAGTTGAAGCCTTCGGGATTTCCTACATTTTTTAAATTAAATCTGTCATTAGTTTTAACTTTGACTACTTCATACAGACCAAGAATTTCCGGCTGCACATTCATTCTACTTCTGAATTGCATTCGATGAATTGCAACTAGGACACATTCTTGTTTACATGAGCTTATTTTCAATTTTGCTGTTGTTATTACGATTTTCACCTTGGATCTTTAAAATGTTTCTTTTTGATTCTTCGTTTATCACTTTCATTTCATCTGTTCTTGAATTTTCTATCTTCCCTTCTAAAATTTAAAGAACTGTCTTCTCTATTCCACGTTTTAAGCTTTTTCATTAAGCAAACGGTACGTACGTCTTGATTCTGTTATCGTTATCTGTACCGCTTTAACTATTTTACACCATTTATTCGTTTCCTCGAAAATTGAGTTTTGGAAAGACAGGTATTATTGTTGCATCCGATCTCTCTATCTGGTCATTTACTCTAGGCCCAAAATACCCTTCGTGGAGGGACATAAATGTGTGCATGCTACCGGAACATCCCTAAGAGTGCGTCCCAGACCGTCGCCAATTACCCATAGCGCAGTACTTGTGTGACGTTAAACCAAATATACTTACCTACCTTTAGGACCTACAGTGGTGTAAACAATATGTTTAGGTCCTGTATCTTCACAATATTCTCTGAATTCCTTCCATGTGAACGCTATTAGTGAATAAAAATATCAATCGCCCAGGTTTGTCAAAGGATGCTTGTTTTGGTTTAACTTCTGGAGGTTTAACTTATTTTGCTTCAATGGATTTTATTAGTTATAGCCATGCAAATTTGCTAAACACATCTATGACCGTAAAATATATGGTTGTGTATTTTTTATTTGCAGACGGTAACGGACAGATGAAATAAACATGGTGTGATGACAATGGCATATCGTCTTTGGGTGCAACATTTAAAAATCCTTCCTGTTTGCCACTTATCTCATTGACTAATATGTATGCTACACAATTATTTACAACATTATCTATCTGTTTTCTATTCTTAGAAAAGTAGCCATTTTAGTTCAAAATGGAAGGAACAGGAAAATTTTTAAATTCTCTGAAAATAATAATAATAATAATAATTAAAAAAAGAAACAATTATTAAACGGTTTTTTTGAATTTCTCGATGTACATAGCCCATACATTATACTTAACCAACTTTATTATACAATTTGATGCCCCATTGTGTATAACCAGAGCCTCCTTAAGTAACTTTCCGCCTTCCACGCAAGGCGAATCCCAATGTTAAATTAAGCAACATTTAAAAAACAAAACCAACGCTAGGTGACAGCACCTACGCAGAGCAACAATTTTCTTCTGTTTCATAGATAAGTTATATTTTTCATCTAAAAATCTAGCTGTTGATTTATATTTAAAGTCCAAAATTGTATTTTTTTTTTCTTTTAATTAAAAAAAATGATGTGAAAGCGCTTCATCGTAAATATTTTCAAAAAAATATTCAAATATTTATATTTAAAAAAGTATAGGGTTTAATTTTCTTCGAAAGTGGACAAGACCTATTTTAGCTTTTCAACTAATTGAATTACAACGTATCAAATAAATAACACCTTTTTTTTTTAAAAATATATTATTAATTAAAAAACGAAATTTAAAATTAAATAAGCAAAAACATGGCATGTCTATCACGCGATAAAATTATTTTTTATATATTTATTCAATAAAAATTTCAATTTTTTTTTTTTTATTTAGATATCAGATGAAAGTTTCGTTTATATAAATTAAAATCTCTGAATTTTAAATGAGTTTCAGTTTAGAATGAATAATTTATAATGATAAATTATTAAAATCATGTCTTTTTTTTTTCTTTTTTTGGTCATGTCCTTTACGTTACATTTTTACCTTATTAGGTGTGAATTATTTTTCTTAAATCGAGAATTTTATATTATTTATAAGAAAAATAGACTAGCACATTAACGAGATAAGTTAACATTCAGTAATAAAAATTGGAGAAAAAAAAACAATCTGTTGTCTAGTCCGTCACAAAAAATAAATAAATAACCATTAAGATTAATTTTTTTTTAAATTAAGGATTTCTTGAGTATAAGTTTTCTCTCGCACGAAGTTTTTTTTTTTTTTTCAAGATTTTATTAGCTTCACCAGTTCCGAGAGGGTATGCTTTTAAAACTGATAGACATTTTCGAAATAAAGTTGCGTTATGTTTACATGTTTTGAGGTCTCCTGAAACGAAAAATAATGTTTCTAGCGGTTGGTCTGCGCGCGTCGGTTTGTCTATCTCGGATATACTTGGAAAATGCTGAAAGTGTATTTCATTTTGTGTTAGGTGTTCTTCATATAAGACTAAATTTAAATGCACAATCTGATGTGCACATAGTTTATTGAAAACATACAGGGCTATCCAAAATTAAGCTAAACGTTCTTTTCTGTAGAATGTAATTGACGGAAGTACTTTGCTACACTTTTTTTATGTCGACGAATGCTGTTGAAGAAGGAAAATTAATTTTTCGAACCTATAATGTAAACAAAGTATTTTTTTGAAGTTCTATTTTCAACTCAGGTTTTTGAATAAAGTCACGTTTTGGGGTTCCCTGAATACATTTTTTTTTTTTTTTAGTTTTTAGTGATTGATTTATATGCATATTTATTATCAGAATAACTTAAAAACAAACAAATGCAGGAAATTCACAATCGTATTTTAAAACTCGTATTAGGTTTCAATTTGAAAAATTTGATAAAGATTGGCAAATTTAAGGACAAATTAATAACATCCTTGAAATATTTTTACTTCCATTACCCTACTACCGTAGGTAATGAAAGTATTGTGTTCGGTCCAAAAATTCGATATCGAGTTTTCCCCTGATTTATATTTTTAAGGTCTCATGAGTCCAAAAAAAGTAGTTTTTGGCAATTAGACAGTATATGTGTGTGTGTGTATATGTGAGTGTATGGATGTGGAGAGTTTCTATTTTAAAAAATCAAGTCATCCTTCTGTTATATCTGATAATTTTTGAAATCAGTAATCTTGATATTTAATTTTTACGTGAATTTTTAATTCCATATTCCATTTGTGTGGTAAAAGGTTAATAAAAATAATGTTATGAATCTTTTTTAAAAAGAACAAAAGTAGAAATAAAAATTTTCTATTTTTTCTTTTCAAAATTCCCAACACTTTTGATTCGATTTCACTGAAATAATCAAATTTTTATACGCATTTACACAAGTCTTTAAAAAACAGTGGTATTAAAATATATAAATCAATCTTATTCCTATATTGGAGTATTTTATAGTTTTATTCATAAGTTACTAATGTAATTTATGAATAAAACTGTAAAATACTCTAATATAGAGTTACTTCAAAGTAACTAAGAACAAGTTATTTTTCTATATTCCTACATCAATAAATAAAAATTTCATTTCATTTTGTAATAAGCATAACTATTTTATTTGTTAAATCTAACTTACTAACAGAAGTGTAAACCCTTCGAATTTTTATATCATAATTTCTTTTAAATTTATCTTCGTGTTAATCACAGAATTTACGATAATAAATAATAATAATGTTTTTTGTGAAAAATATTATTGATATTCAAAAATCCGGAGGGTTGGTAATTTTGCATGTAATTACTTATGCAGTTTACATACCTTGTCTTGAAATATTTGCAGGCCATTTTTTGCGCTGAATTGCATTGCTTTGTATTTCGTAAAAACTTACAATTTCACGGCGACTGTCCGATTTACAAAATGGAACGACGCAATGCACCATATTATTAAAAAAAAAAAAAAAAAACTCTCACATTTGTTAAATTAATAAAACATAAACCATGAAGAACTCAATTGAATCGCGGGAAATAAACAGAACTTCACGACACGGTATCAAGCGCCATCTACTGTCTATGTTCTTGTACTGTTGCCAAGTTTTCGAGCGACTCGCTAGGCATCTACTTAAGGAGGCTCTGGTATAACAATGCAAAAAAAGAAATTTCAAATTCACATAAGTAATATTTATGGTATATTTTGCATGAATTTCAATATATATATAAACATTGTCCATAAACATATTGCATTTTTTTTTTTTTTTTTTAATAAACTCGATCAGTTATTTGGTTTCAAATTGATAACAACAAGCGACTTTCAAACTCACGTAAACTTTGTACTCATGAACTGATTTTCCTGCAACACGTTATGTACATATCTTAAAACAGGCTTTTCAACTTACTCCATGTCATTTTCCTTCAAATAGGTAACCTGTACATAACCCGAGAGTAGTCGCGTCATTTTTTGTAACGCTAATAGTCGCGTGTCGTTCTTTTTGCCGCCGCTGTTTAGTGTTGGGGGAAAGCCGAAAGAAAGCAAGTAGATAAAGATGAAGTGCCTTCTTTAATTCACGCGAAGTTTTTTCCGCAAAACTCTAACCTGTCTGAAAAACCGGAAATGGGGAAATAAATGAATCAACGTTACTGGTCGCGTCGCGGTCAAATAGACCGATTTGAGAAGTAAAATATTTTTAATTGCTGAAAAAATAGCAAGAAATACTTGCAAACATACTATGTTAGAAGACATCCACCCAAGGTCAGGTACACAGAGTATCCACACTTTATTTTTAGGGGTTATTTGCAGGAGGAATTTATAGGCGATGGGCGGCAAAAAGACCGATATGCGACTACTAACGGGTTAAACAAACTTTTTGCGCAACGCTTTTGTGCAAACCGCAGTTTCGTCTGCATATTACTTAATTTCTTATTAAAATTTGAAATGCTTCAGCAAATTTTAAACTAAAAAACTTCAGATACTTTAACCTGTCATATATATAATTATGATTTTTAATTCGTTACTTTTATTTTATAAATGCGAACAATTATTTACTTATCATTAATGATTTGTTTTTATTCAACAATATTTTTTTTTATCTATGAAGAACATAAATTCTAATTTCAAATCTTTCATGTGAAGGGAACTATTATATTAAAGGGTATACTTAGATAATATGAAAAAAGAGAGATAGGCTACTAAGGATTTAAATATTTAGAAAGAAAATTTAAAAATTCATAGCCCGCATTTTAAACATAAAAAAGTACATTTTGAAAATCGAAAACATTAATATAAAAGATAGAATTTATTCGGGAAACAGTGCATGCGTTGGAAAACTGTTTTGAATAAATGTTTTCATACTTTTCAAAAATACAATGTAAAAGATTTACAGAAAGTGAAAATATTTTGCCTTATAAATGCAATCTTAAAAAATGGCAAAACGGTCTCAGATATTTCTGTAAAGCGTTTGTGTATATGCAGTAACTCTCGATTATCCGCGATTTCCATTTTCTTAGTTTTCTTATTTTCTTATTTTCTTTTTGCTTCTATAAATTACAATAGAGTTAAAATATAATAATTTATACAATAAAAAAATATAACTAATTTTATAGAAAATAAAAATTGAAGACAAAATATATAGGAAAATATCTGTACTGATAAGTATAAAGGATTTAAATCCATATACTACTTGATTTTTCCGGAGACGAAAAATAAAGTTCAAAAAATTCTGTATAAAAACGTCTGTTCAACACAGTTTAACCCAAATATTTTCATAATATACAACTTTGTGAATAAACTACACACATTTAGTTTTGAAGTTTGTTTCTTTTTAACAGATTTATGTATATATTATATTATACGTATATAATATATACAAACATGAATGCTAAATTTCTGACTTATCTCTTTTTTCCAATGGATTTTCTCAAAGACTAACAGAAAAAAAATGCATAATTAAAAATGCATAAAAAATGCATAATTATGCGCATAAGTATTTTAAACCAATCGATAGAGGATTTTTTTTTTTTTCTGAGTCTGACTATGGAAACACAAAATCGACATTTTTGGACTTAAATCCTTTATACTTATCAGTACAGATATATAAATCAATGTTGTGGAAAATATTTCAATGACGCTGTTAATCAGGAGCCTACTATATTTCACTCTGCATGTATATATATATATATATATATATATATATATATATATATATATATATATATATATGTATGTATGTATGTATGTATGTATGTATGTATGGCGACTATTTTCTTCACAGTTTTATTATATGATAACCTTGACAATATCAAATATTTTTTGAACTCGAATCTGTGCAACGAAACTATTATTGAAATGAATATTCTGTAAAAACAGTGAAATAGAAATGTTAATTCTTCGAATATTCTGGAAACACTTGAAGCTGTTACTCGTACAGTAAAAGTCACTATTCGATAAATGGTCGAATCACAGAACACACGTAAGTCGTTTACGCAGCAATCACTATAACGCATATATGTACGCTTCACGCTCATGAAAAGAAAAAAAAAAAAAAAGAAAGAATAACTGGACAGCCCAACTCGCTGTACATGAATCTCAGAACACACGAAACTCGGCTCCACGGCAATCACTATCACGCACTTTTAAACAAAAAAATAAACATCACTGGGCACACCTACTACGCTGTGCATGAATCTGAAAACGCAAGAAACTCGTTTTCTCAGCAATTACTGTCAATCATATTAAAAAAAAAAAAAATCACTTGATACCCATACCTTAAATCAATGAAAATCAAATTAAACAATCAAATTTCACGTAATTTTTCAAAACGTGGCTCTAGTTAAACGTAAAATACACTCAAATCAATGAAATCAAATAAATCAATCAAATCATTCTAATTCCTCATAACGTAGCTCTAGTTCAACGTAAAATACACTCAAATGATTAAAAATCAAATTAACCGATAAAATTTCTTGTAATTCCACATAACGTATATGTACTTCAATGTAAAATACACTGAAATTGATTGAAATCAAATAAACCAATGAAATCCCTACAAAGATTCTACATTCTGCGTCATTATAGAAATGAAAAGTTTTATTTTCATATTTTTATTAGTTAAAAGAAAATTCATCAAGAAATAGAAAATCTGACTTCGATGTGCACAATGACCCTTCGGAGGGTGTGTTAAATCATTTGTGTTAAATCACGTGTCTGTCCGAGCTACGGTTTTGGAGAACAGGAAAATATATATATATATATATATATATATTGCTCATATAATAGTAGAAGATGAGTCGTATGTATTCATACGGGGCATTTTTGGTAGTTTAATTCATTTATTTTATATTTTTGGAATAAGTTTTACTTGTGTTTTGTTTCATATTTTTTATTCTTATGTAAGTTTACTCAAATTATGTAAATTACTCAAAAAATAAAACGAAATTGGGAATTGGGCTGGTCCAAGCAACTTACGGGATATTAATGAGATTGTTGGATGCATGTATGAATATATATATATATATATATATAAAGGTAGCAAATGAAAAAAAAAAAGTCACATTGAAACGTAAAAATGAAATGTTTCATTTTTCTCACTTTGCATAAAGCATATTTCAAACAATAATACTAACCTTTAATTTCTTAAACATATTCACTACAAAGTATGTTTTTAAATCACTTTGAATTGTACAAAATCATAAAATGTTTGAATTGTACAAATTGCACGAAATTGTTTAAAAAATCATATATAAATCACCTTGATGATTCTCTTCTAAATTATATAAAATCTCTTTCAGTGTCACTTTCATTAAAAGTTTCTAAAATTGTCTTTATGTTTCTATAAACGAAGTTCAACCGAACACAAAGGAATGAATTCTTAATCTACAAGAATTTGCAGGTTTTAAATATATAAAATTTAGACATTAGAAATTTGAAATATATTCTATAACTTCATGAATTTTTGCATCTAATATAACGAAATTCTTATATTTAAATATTATTGAATGTTATTTAAAGTATAAATATACATTAATTTTTCATATACGTATTGTATATAATGTATGGGATGATATTACGAAATTCAGAAAAAAAAATCATGATATCCTAGCGTAACCACACATGATATAAATTGCAAAGAATCATTGTCACAAAATTGCATGCTTCTAGGTCCTGGGGTTTGGGCTGAGCGATGATGAATTAGACATTTACTCACGCACTCAGGACAAACGATTATATATATATATATATATATATATATATATATATATATATATAATTTTCAATAGGGATTACTATTGATAAATTTATTTCCGTTAAATCTGTAACTTTAGTTTTATATTTGAAAAGATCAATAACTAAATTTAATTAAGTTAGCATAATTCTACTTACAATAAAATTATTGTAAATCTTAATAGTTTATTACATTCAAACACTTTTTAGAAGTTACGCACTAAAACGTATAGATCATAAAATTGTAATAAAGGTAGAATAATAAAATATTTACATATCATGATATTATTATTATTTTATCAAAACAACTCAAACATATGACTTTTATTTCAACAAACAACAGCGGATAACACATAACTTTTTATTATAAGAGTCAGATGCAGTTGATTCCCAGTTTTATTATTAGAACTCTAATGCTTGGGGAATTTACTCTGCAGTATTAATCATTCGTTTATGATTCCAGCTTGCTTGCAATACGTGTTTCGAAAAAAAAAAAAAAAAAAAAAAAAAAAGGAAAAAGAGAAATACGCAATATTTATGAAAATAAAGTTACAATTGAAAGCACAGTTGTTATAAGACCTGTTATATAAAAAAAAAATAATAAGTTTTTATATTTTGATGATTTTTTTTTTTAATGATTATTGGAGGAATAATTTTCTTAAATTTTGCATAGCGGAGAGTTAAGTGACGTTAATACATAGATTCAAGAAAAATTCATTTTGTGAAATATTAAGGGATATATATGCATTTTATTTTTAATGCTTTAATTGGGTGAAAAATATTTACATTAATACATATTTATAAAGATTAAATATGACATTAAAAAACCATATTTGATTATAAAGCTAAAATATATCATCCCACACTTATATCGATGTTTGCAATAATTTTGCACAAGTACTTTAGTGTAATAGCAAGTAGGAAATCAAAAACAGAACAAAACAGTTAAACCCATTAGGCGCCAATGCTCCCATTTTGGGAACACAAGTTTCATAATTTTTTGCGTAAAAACTTATTAGTCGATTTTTATTTTTTTTATTGTATTTTAAAGTTCATTTCATGCTTAATATTACTATTTTTTTTTACCTCAATATATATTTATTTTCTTATCCAATTTTCCTTTCAATTTGTTTAGATTTCGCACTTTCATTTTATCGCTATTTTAAAAATATTAATATTTTTCAAAAATGTTTAGTTCTATGTTAAATATTTCAAAATAAGGCTATTTTAAAATAATTAATTCATAAACTATTTATAAAAAAAATTTAAGTTATAATTAATGAGCATTTTTCTTAATGTTCCCAATTTGGGAGCATTGGCGGGAAACGTAGTTTTCTACCCTCGATCTAAAATGAACTCGTCTTTCCTCCCCTCACTTTGCTTTTGTTTAGGAACGAATAGCTTGTGCTGACCTTGATTTTTTTTTCCTTTTTTTCTGTTGAAAGAAGTTGAATTTGTCATTTGTAAAAGAATTTTTTCCAAATTTGCGTAAAATGTGCATTTGAGTAAACATGTCTTCTAAATTTTTAACTGTTGATCAAGCTCTAGAATATTTTAATGAACTCGATAGTGATGAATTCTCTGATGATCCAGAATTAATTTGTTTGCCACCCGAAACATCGGTGGTTACTGATGAAGAAGACATTGCTGAAAATAATTTGTGTGATGAAATTCCTGTCGACATATCTGGTGAAATTGAAACTAATCTCAAAAGTTTAAATGATGCTGATTCAGACAAGGATTATAATTTACCAAAGAATGAAATAACGAGTAAAACTCAAACAAAATCAAGGAGTAGTAGAAAAAGAAAAAGGAATAAAAAAAATGAAATAGAGAATCCAAGAAATGAAAAGGTTAAATTTGATTGGTCTCCTGCGAATGTGATAGAAATTCCTTCTATTGAAATTGAGAGTTTGGAAGAAACATTTCCAGATCTAATAAACAAAACTCCATATCAACTTTTTAGAATGTTTTTCGATGATGAAATATTTGACATATTGATAGAAGAAAGTATTAGATATGCAACCCAAAAGAATAATCTCAACTTTTCACTTACTAGACAAGAAATGAAAAAAATTTTAGGCATAATCCTTTTCAGCGGTTATCACTCTTTGCCCCAAGAAGATATGTATTGGAATAAATCAGATGACTGTTATATTCCTTTCGTATCTGAAGCAATGTCCAGACAACGTTTTCGTGATATTAAAAAATATCTTCATTTATGTAACAACGATAACCTAGATCTAAGTGATAAAGTATTTAAAGTTAGAGGATTCTTGGAAAAATTTTGTTTAAAATTACAACAGTTCGGAATATTTTCTGAATGTTTGAGTGTAGATGAAGAAATGATTCCGTACACTGGACATGATACGGCAAAAATGTTTATGCGTGGTAAGCCTGTTAGATTTGGCTATAAAATATGGGTTCTTGCCTCGTCTGATGGGTATCCTTTCAACCTCCAAATTTATACAGGAAAACGGAAGGAGACAAATAATTCAGATACACTACCTCTTGGCACTCGCGTTGTATTGGATTTATTAAATTGCGTCCCATTTCCTCAAAAACATAAAGTATATGTTGATAACTTTTTTACTTCTCTGAAATTATTGAGTGAGATGCGCAAAAAAGAATTTCGCATTACTGGAACAATACGAGAAAATAGACTTCAAAATTGTCATTTAAGTGATTCAAAGGCTTTGAAAAAAAAAGAAAGAGGAACATTTGAAATTTTAACTACAGAAAGTGTTAGTGTTGTGAAGTGGAATGACAATCACGTAGTTTGCCTCGCATCTAACTTTGAAACATCTGATCCATTAGGAAAAGCAAAGCGGTGGAGTAACGTGGAAAAAAAAAGATTGATGTAAAACAACCTCACATTGTAGCGTCTTATAATAAACACATGGGAGGTGTTGATTTATTAGATCGATTTTTGAGTCAATACCGCCCAAAAATTAAAGGAAAGAAATGGTGGTGGCCTTTTTTTACCAATACAGTAAATATGGCTGTAGTAGCAGCATGGAGAATACACAAAGGATGCAAAGGAAATCTTTCGCAATTAGAATTTTTGTGATCTATTGTAACAGCCATTATGAAAACAGAAGATGCTACTATTAGTTATAATCGACAAGGACCATGCGAAGAGGTAAATGTGGATGTGAGATTTGATAATATCAATCACTATATTGAAGGTGCCAATAAACAATCCCGATGCAAAGTGTGTAAGAAAAATACACGTCATTACTGTATCAAATGTAAAGTAATGTTACACAAAAGTTGTTCATTTCAATTTCATACTAAGAAATAAAAACATAGTATGGAAGTAAGTTGATTATATTCATATTAATATATAAATATAACTTTTTAAGTTCTCTTATAAATTTACGTATAATATAAATATTATATCTAATATATATATTTTATAAATTTTATATATTTTATAAAATAGCCAAATGTTAAATATATTCGTATAAATGAATAAATTTCATTGTATAGTACGAAATACCCTTCATAAGTTATAAAACAAAGCTCCAATAGTCATGTAGCAACTCATTTTTAAAAATCAAAATTAGACCCCCATTAGGCGCCAATGCTCCCATTTTGGGAACAAGCTTGTTTCAGCAAATTTCTAACAATTTCATTCAAATTTTTAGTGAAAATGTTTAATGACCTTAAATTATCCCAAATTCACTCATTAGTTAAAAATTATTTCATTTTATTCACATAGCGGCGCTTAATGGGTTTAATTGAAAACCTAAATAAAAATTTAGTTTTCTTGCCAAAAATTTCCTAATTTATTTCAGAAATTCAGCAATGCTAATTTTCAAAATTTTGACGTTGCAACTTTGTTGAGAAGTATAAAATTAGTATGTTTTAATACGTCTAAATTCATTCTGTTTTATGTACCTTTTTTTTATATATATATATAGATTTTAAAAAGGTAATCCGAATAAACAAGTATGATAACTTTAAAATCGGATTTAGCTTATTAATTAACATACAAGGCTAGGTTACACTAGCAACATGATTACACATTTTCATCACCCAAATATAATATTTATATGATGTGTTTGTAAGAGCCATAACTTAATTAAGTTCAGTTAAAATTTTTCAGAGGCCTCAAATTTTATAGATATTTCTTATATCGATCCAATTTTAAAATTTGACAACATATATAAACCTATATAAAGGTTTTGCAAAAATTGAAGATTTATAGAATGAGAAATTTTGAATTTTTTTTTCATGCAACAGAAGCATAATATATAACTACTTTTGATTCTCGATGATACAATCTGCAAACAAAATTTTACTTGCAAAAACTATTTCTTATTTTTTTGTTTTTATTTGTAAGTTTTATTTTACTTTGTATTTATACTATTTTTCAATATCATATATATATATATATATATATATATATATATATATATATATATATATATATATATATATATACATACATATATATATATATATATATATAATATTTTTTTTTAACATTCTTTATTAAACATCGCATACATTTCTTGTAATACACTCAACCAAGTGTAATCTATTCAATAATTAAAGTTTTTTTTTTTTTTTTTTTTTTTTTTTTTTTTCTCCAATAAGAGATCTTTTAAGTTTTCTCTGATTTATGACGGTCATGAATCTTTAAAAAAAATTGTACAATTTTATAATCATTCAAAAACATAATCTGCAAGTAAATATATGGTTCCAAGGATTGTATCATAAGAGAAATCCCTGACAGGTTTCCCATAAAAAAAAAAAAAATCAGATAAATACTTTAAGAAAATTTCTGGTATACTGCAAGTATTTCAGATTTCCTAAAATAAACCTATATAAAAACTTTAAAAAACTGAATATATTTTGAAGGAAACCAGCCCCCCCCCCCTTTTTTTTTTTCTTTTTTTTTTTAATGAAAAAATTCCATTAAAATTCTATAAATATCTAAACAGCATTATTTATTTTAAAGTTTTATGGATATTTTTTTTACTTTATAAGAAACTTAGAAATAGAACATTATGAAATTTTAAAATTTGGAACTCTAAGGATCGGAAAATACTAATTAAAATTTTTGATAAAATCGTAAACTTCAAAGAGAAATTCTTTAAAGTATATATATATATATATATATATATATTTTTTTTTTTTTTTTCAAAAACAATTTTAAATACTAGTAAATTAATGCAAAACTTTCGCACTTTATTTCGTTCCTTATTCAGCTTTAAAATTTGAAATTTATAAATATAATACCAATTTCCCCACCTAATTAAAGTTTTAATTTACCAGAAGCTAAACTGTTATTAAAACAAAATTAATATTGTGCAATAATGAAAGAAATTCACTCGAAGAAAGATTTCAAAATAAAATTCATGGTTGAATACCCAGTTTTCCTTCTTCCGCACGCAATGTAATTTTAGATCCTCCCCCATGACGTCTTAAGTTTTGGTCGTTCTCTTGGAGATTATTTTTCGTTTATTTATTCATTTATTTTTAGCACAATTTTTCATTAAAAAAATCAAATATATATATATATATATATATATATATATATATATATATATATATATATATATATATATTATACTTTATATGATTGTGCTTTTTAGTCAATTTATGATAATAATTCATATTTTTTAAAGTATTGCCTCTTTAAAATATTGCTATGATTAAAATGATGCTTGCAAAGTTTCGGAAGAAGCGAGTGAAACAAAGGGAATAATTTTATCAAAACTTTAATGTTAAGTCTATGTTTTGAGATTTAAACCCTCGTTTCCTTTTGTTTGATTGCTAAAAGTGTAATAAATATTAAATCTTTATGTTGTTTAAAGAAAAAATAACTTCCTTTTAACATCGTTCACTTATAAATGGCGGACAAATATACTATCTTTTTATAAATTATCTTAGTTTTCTTGTTATGGTTTGATATATGGCAATCTTTAATGTTTAATTTTCTTATAAACTTTGCTAATGTCGGATTTTAAATATTTCCATATCGACATTGATTCTACACATAATTATATATTTAAACATTTCGTTGAAAATAAATATAAGCTTAAATTAAATAGCTTGATATGAAGAGTAGTTTAATATATTGCATTATCCATTAAAGAACATTTATCGCTTCATAATGAAAATGCTATTTAATACATTCATTTCCAAAATATTAAAATGATGATCATAATACGTTTCGTTCATAAATGATAACGCATATAAATTTCTCTCGCAAGTTTTAAATCTTCTTAGAAATGAATTTCATGTACAATCATGTCAAAAAAAATTTCTAGCTGAAACCTGTTAAGTATTACATATTTAGAGTATGCAATATATAAACGCTTCTTGACAAACGGATAGTTATCTGAATCAGAATGCATAAATTTTATAGATTTTTACAGTTATCTTCTGCACAACATTTCCCTTAGGAATAATAATGAAAGCAGTTTTAAATAATTTTTAACGATGCATTTATGATTGCTGTTATTCAACATATATGCTTTTAAATATATTTTCATATGATAACCATGTATAAAATACTTTAAAGCAAACCTTATTAAATGTTAGACTTAAACGAATTCCATTTAGAGCGAAATTTACAAATTTGCTAATAAAATAATTAGATTTAATATATCACGGTATTTGACATTTATAATCTAAATTGTACAACGTACGAAAAAAAAATTAATGACGTCTGTTTCTTTCTTTTAAAATTT
The DNA here is from genome assembly GCA_963930645.1 of Salticus scenicus. NCBI lineage: Eukaryota > Metazoa > Arthropoda > Arachnida > Araneae > Salticidae > Salticus > Salticus scenicus. Next base: position 136,252,223 of record OZ005656.1, on the reverse strand, counting down.
AAAGAGTAAGAATTAACTATAATTTGAAAATTTGGTTTAATATTGAGCTAAAAAAAATAAATTAAACTACATTAAAAAGCATTCAGTTGTTTAACAAGTCTGGTGTGTAACAACCAAACGGCTTTCATTTTCCTATTACACGAATTAAATGCATTTTTGGAGATTGTATGGTCAGAAGAGATAAAATAGACCTAACAAATTTGACTCCTAATAATTTTCCTGTAAGTAAAAACTAATATATGTGTAAATGCATAAACAACATATTAGTTTACATAACGAGTAAAAAAAAAAATGCCAATTTTTGAAACACACATCTTCGAGATCTAAAACTAAACTACTTAATCAGAATTATTATTTATTTTCCTGTAATAACTTTGTAAAACATCTGAAAGGATATCTAAAATGTTGTTTAAGTAGAACTTTTCAAGAGAATATTTAGAGCCGTTTTTAAGAAACCAATTTTCACAAAAATACCGAAAATTAAATTGTTAACCATAAAACAATAACTAGGATAGTAAAAAAAAAAAAAAAAAAAAAAAAAAAAAAAAAAAAATTCCTACAAAAGAATATCTAAAATGAAGTTAATAATACAAGTAACAAAACGAAAATAAAATACATTCATACAGCCGTTTTTAAAGGAACGCATTTTCGAGAACTCAAATTGATCATTTTATACAGGACGCCTATCATTTTTTTTATAATATAACCAACTGATTCATACATATACATGTCTAATATGGTGTTTACATTTAAACACCATAAAGAAAATTGCTAAAATTGATCTCGAGATTACTGTTCTAGAGATTTACTGTCATAATTCCGGTATTCAAGTTTTTAACAAATGTTGGAAAACATATCTATACAGCAGAGTAGTAACATTTCTGAAGTTTCGTAGTTCTATCTTTATTAGTTTCGGATATATGATAGTCAGAAGTCTTCCAACACGCATTCATATATACACATATGCACACATATATACATGCAGAGTGATTATAATTAAAGTTACGATTTTAAAACTCTGTAACTTTAAAAGTACCCATCAGAGCGATTTAATATTTCACCAGAGCAATCATGAGGTAATGAAATTTTGATTGGCAAAAGAGAAAAAAAAAATATATATATATAGTTCCAAAATGTGCCGTTAATTATCCGTAAATTCATTCTTTCATGAAGCTACTCGAGTCTCTTTCTCTCTTTGCACTATGACTGTTTCCGCTGTAAACACGTATTCTTGTATTTCTGATTAAAAAAAAAAAAAATAAATAAATAAATTAAAAAAAAAAAATGTAGTAAACTCTTGATGTTTATTGTCCCCTGCTATTCCATTGTGTTTTTAACAACAATCATGTGTTTAACGAGTTCATTTAGGCGTTTCCCCTGACATTTGCCTGACAGCGCCATCTATAAGAACATCTTGGAACTACTTCTTTCCTCCCCCGAACAAAACTGCATTGCTTCACTATTGTTCTGGTAAAATATCAAGTCGCTCTGATATGTAGTTTCCAAATTATAGCGTTTTGAAATCATAACTTTAATTAAAATCACCCTGTGCATACATACACGTAAACTGATCTACTGCTGCATTTTTTTTTTTTTTTTTTTTTTTTTTTTTTTTTAATTCGGACAACCTTAAAACATGTTAATCAGGAGAAAGCTTGATTTTTTCAACGAATACAATGTTCCTACTCTTTACGGTAGTATCCTTTTGGGAGGTTTTTTTTTTTTTTTTTTGGGAGGTTCACGTGGAGGTATGTTCTTGCTAGCATTTTCATTAAAAAAAATTCATATACTAAAACATATTCTTAAATTCTGATATAAAATTTCATTATAGTTTCCCTCATTAGTAAAAAGTATTTGATTTAGAATAAAATACTTTTCAAATAAATCATATTTTAGTCTTTATAACTTCAAGTTTTTTCTTTACTAATCTGTATGAAATATATCCTGGTGTATGCTAGCTTAACATATCTTCAGAAACCTACTTTTATTACATAGTTCCTTTAATAGCTGTGCCCCCACCTGCTGAAGAAGAAAACACAGCATCAATTGAAATTTTTAGCTTGAATACTGTTAAATTTATCTTATTTTCTTGTTTATTAATATTGTTAAAGTTATTATTGTTGTTCTTACATTCCAATTTCATATCTTCACATCATAATTTAAATTCATAGTTTTATTTTTTTATATAATTTTAGTGCTGCTTTAGCGCCTATTTTATGCAAATTAGCAATTTTTATCATTTATTTTGAAGTATATATATATATATATACTAAGTGCAATGTAAAGGTATATAAAAACCTTTGTCTCCCCAACCATTGGTCTCACACATATATTTCTAATTACAGATTTTTTGTAAAAATATAAGCATATTAAATAAAAAAGGCTAATTTTTTGTATACTTCCCAGATTCCATGTTTAAATAAATTTGGTACTCCTTTTAACAAATAAACTACAATTCTATAAATGGCCGTATACTTTCAATTTCAGACGTTTCTTTAAATATATGTCAAAAAGAACTCGAAAAATCATATTGAAACTACAGGAGCGTTAATAACATGATATATCTCATATATTTTAGTTAATTGTTTTTGCCGAAAGGGGAAGAGGGGGGGGGAACAAAAGGTTTAAAAAAAAATTAAATGTTTGGTATCACCCTGTAAAAAGTAATGCTTCAAATGCGATTTAGCTGCAGCATGTGATTACGGGAGTCCTTCTTATTATCTGTATAGATTTTTATATCTATACATCATGTAATCAGTAAAATATAAAGGTTTCTTTAAAAATTTCAAAAAAAAAAAAAAACTCTTTTAGCTATAACATGCAAGGCAGTGCAAAGCTATTTTCAGGAATCTTGACATAAACATTAGACACAGCATATTGCAATCAGAATGAATATATATATATATATATTAAATATATAATGAAATATGACCATTTTTGCGAAATCATTTTTAACTAGGCATGCGTAAGATTTAGCGAAATTTCATTTGCATAATTTAATAGACAAATGTAATGAGCTACTTATATAAAAATCCCCAAACAAGCATTGTGTAGACAGAAAAAGGTCTACGGCATAGAATGAACTGAATTTCAGATGTTCCGAGAAATAAGAAAATGATAAGAGGGTTTTCTTAATATTTATTTTCGATCATGGATAAATTATTACCATTCATTGAATAAAAATTTTAATGTAAGTAAAATCCCATATAGTTAAACTTTTCTTCGAGAGAAACTGAATAGCAGTTCATTCTATCGCGTACAACTCTTTGAGTTTACAGGAGACATGTTTGGGGTTTTTATATACGTAGATCAATACATTTGGCTATTAAACAATACAAATGACAATACAAACTTCGTTAAATATCGCGCGTGTGCAGGTAAAATGTATTTAGTAAAAATGCTCGTAATTCATATTGTATGTCAAATTTCCTGAAAATAGCTTTGCTCTTGGTTTAATACCTTGCGTATTATAGCTCAAAAAGAATTTATTTTTTAGGACTGAGGGCCTATTAGTCTCAATCTGGGATATTTGCGTTTTCGTTTTCGATAGTTGGCCATTTATCTAAAATTTATCTAAAATATAATTGAATAATTTGAAAGCGATGTTATAATTGGGAAGAAAATAAATCCAATAGTCCTCCGTCCTAAACTAATTTCTGGTTTTGTCAGAATTTGATCAAAATCTTTTTATTTATTTATTTATTTATTTATTTTTTTTTTTTTTGAAAGAAAAATAAAAGAAAATTAATAATAATAAGTATCGTTACAAGAGATATCGAAAAAGTTTTTTTTTAATAATTTTGAATTAGGAAATAAATAGTGCACGTGCAATAATATGAAATAAAAATAAATAAAAATATGAATTTAATGATTTGATTTTTATATAAAACACGATCGTTAAAGTTTAATTTTCTTGGCAACAATTCTAAATTAAAATAAATAATTTAATGAAAGTTTAGAAAATATAATTTCTAATTTTATTTTATTTGTTTAATGGACTGGTTCGTCAGCTGGTACGAAAGTTGACATCGCGAGAACTTTGAAGAATGTACATTTCCGATTGAAAAAAAAAAAAATCCGGAAACAGATAATTGCGAAAGTTCGAAAAAATCAGACCTATGAATGGATTAAAGAATTTTCGAAAATTTTTAAAAAGTAATTTCCCTTTTTCTAGAAATAATTGGCTGTGAGAACACATTTTGCATGGTGTCCTTATTATTTTAAACTCAAATTGTGGACAGTTGTAACTAGTTAAATTACTATTGTTATATTTTTCTTTATTTAATTAATTAATTTATTTTTTAAGTAAATCGTTATCTTCCCCTGATTACATGCGGTAGAGACATAAAAAAGTATACAGATAATAAGAATGTGCCTCATAATCACATACTACAGACAAATCGCATTACAGCATTACCTTTTACAGGGTGATGCCAAACACTTTCATTTTTTTTTTTTTTTTTTTTTTTTTTTTTACTAGTCCCCCTTTTACTTTCAGAGCAAAAATTGACCTGAATTTTATGGAATACAATAGGTTCTTCACACTTCTGAAATTCCAATCTGATTTGTCAAATACGCTATGAGATATTCCAAAAACATCTGAAATCGAAAGTGTTCGTTCATTTATGGAAAGGTAGTGAATATCTATCCACAAAATGTAAGCTGTGAATATATGAATTAAAAAAAAAAAAAAAAAAAAAAAAAAAAAAAAAAAAGCTTTCATATATATGTGTAATTAATTTCTTTTAGGACCTACGACTATATCGCACTTAAATACATATAACAACCCCAATCTGTGCATTCAACAAACTGCATCTCTGTACTAGGAGAAAATGCAAGACATGCGTTAGGCTAATAAATACCAAACTTAAAAATGAAGTGGGTTATTCTTAAACTGATTTTGATTTTGTGACATTAACTGGCTAAAACACTGAGATTTCTAATTTAACTATTACTATAAATTTAAAAAAATAGATATAATTTTTTGAATATGATAAATAAAGGTGGATTTGATATTTTTCGACGTATTCCTAGAAGTTACAATTAAAATTGCGTTTCAAATATTGCTTTTTACTGAGTGATGCAAAACACATTCATTTTTCTTTATTTTTACTTTCCGAACACTATAGTGAGGAAAGTATTGTAATCATGTCAAAAATCCGAATTCGAGATTTTGATGTTTCTATACGTTTCGAGGTCCAACGAGTCCGTTTTCACTATTTATACGATGATGTATGTATGTGTGTGTGTATGTATGTGTGTATGTATGTGTGTATGTATGTGTGTATGTATGTGTGTATGTCTGTGAGTGAACACGCTAGCGTCTAAACGCTTTGTTCGAATAAGCTGAAAGTTGGTACGTATATTGTAAGTCACCATAGTACGAACCCTATAGATTTTGGTGAATAATATATAGTTTTTATTCATTTATAGTTTTTTTACAGGGACACAAAGAAAAATTCTTTATCATTATGGCCAAGGAACCAAAATCTTAAAAGTGCGATAGCATCTAAACGCCTTATTCAATTGAGCAAAAACTTTATACACATATTATAGGTCACAGATACTCAATCTGTATAGATTTTGGAGAATCTAGCACTTATAGTTTTTTTACAGGGACACAAAGAAAAATTCTTTGCCAAATTTTTAAAAGTGTGATAGCGTCTAAACGCCTTATTAATCTCAGCAAAGAATTTGTACACATGTTATAGGTCACATTTGAACCAACTGTATAGATTTTGGTGAACCTAGTACTTACAGTTTTTTTACAGGGACGCAAAGAAAAATTCTTTATCTTTATGGCCTATGAGACCAGCGATAGCATCTAAACGCCTTATTCAATTGAGCTGAAAATTTGTATGAATATTATAAATCACTGTTGCACTAACTATAAGCATTTTGGTGAATCTAGCATTTATAGATTTTTACAGGGACACAACGAAAAATTCTTTATCATTATGATCTAAGGGCTCAAAGTTCAGTAGCGTTAAATAAAACCTCGTGTGATATATGGAGAAAAATACTCAAACACTCTGTTATGGTTTTCTCTTTTTTGTTTGTTTAGCAACTCCTCTTTCTTTATTTTATCTACAAAACTGTTAAATACTCAATGTTCGGAAAGTCGAGTGGAGTCACTCCAGATTTTTTTTACTTCCGGCGCAAACATTTCACTGAAATATTTGCAGTACAACATGTTCTTCCCTTTCCTAAAGTTTCAAGATTGTTTGTCCGACACTTTTTGTGATATTTCAAAAAACGTCTGAAATTAAAATTGTCCGGTCATACATGCACTGTAAAAACACTGGTGTAAGAATACTCAGCATTATTGAAGGAATGTATTATCCTCAACCAGGCTGAAAAAGGGTATCGGATATAGCTGTGTAATAGAGGCATACAGTAGAATGTTACGCAATCTCTACTGTTAACATTCCTCTACATGGTTGGGGCAAGTAATGTGTCTCAATTGAGGCAGTTTACGTGCCACGACCATGGAGAGAAATGTTACCATTTGTAACTGCGTAATATTTCACTGCATGCCTCTGTTACACAGTTATAGCTGATAACATTTCTCAACATGGTTGAAGAAAATAAATCTCCTCTATAATGTTGTACCAATGATTTTTATAGTGTGGAAAGGCAGAGTTTAACACAAATGTGCGCAAAGACTTATGGTTTACTTATGCGCGTTACAATTAAACGAGTTATTTAGTTTTAAAGTTTGGAATTTTTCGTATTTTCCTGGGCTTTGTAGAGGTGTCGGTTAAACAATTGTTAAAAAAGCTAGAGGAAAAGTAAAATCATCCTAAAATTTGAAGCTAAATTTCTCAGTTAATTTTTGGTGCACGGTAGTGAAACATTCTGTGTTATATTTGTAAGGATGCGTGTCAACATTTCCTAAAAATGGTTAAGCTATTTTGGAGACACTACAAAATATTTGATTTTGTAATGTTCAAAAAATTGACTTTTTTTTTTTTTTTTTTTAATTTAAACTTGGTTTTTTCGTAAATTATGATATAAAAAATAAAATAAAAATAAAAACAAAAACAAAGTCCGATTTTTCAAGTTTTTACATTTATTTTATTTAATCATTTATTGTGTGTGTACAATTTAACTTCAACTGAAACTAAATATTACGGGAAATTTATCAGATTAATGTAAACATTTAAAAACAAAACGTAATTACCTTTATATATACACTACAAAACAACGCCCGCATCGCTGGTCCCTATTTTTAAATGAAACACTATAATTACCGAATTCTCAAAATTGCATTAATTTTATCACGTGATAAAAAAAAAAAAAAAAAAAAAAAAAGGCTATAAATAAAGAAAAACAATGACGTATACTTTAAGCCAGAGAATTATATAGCAAATATCAATACAATATGCATCTCGCTATTACTTGTATTACACGCCCTGCCGACATTTATTTCTCTATTCCCCTACCCTCCCACACACACACACTAAATAACTAGCAATTTGAGGCGATACATTTGTGTTGCATTTCGATTTCGAGAGAAGGGATAAACTTTATTTTTTATATATTGTGCCTTAATCTCAATGCAAGTAAATGAAAAGCCAGTAAAAAAAAAAAAAAAAAAAAAACAGACAATTTTAGTAAAGTGTTTAATTTTTAATAAAGGAAAGTCCACTTTTTTTCTTAGGTATTTTATTTTCATCAGATGAATAACTTTACCGTTTTAAATTATCCGTTCTCTAATTTTGTAGCTTATTTAAGAGGCCTGCAAGTCGAATGGGGATGTTTTCGATTGTGTAAAGTTATTAGGAGGGGGAGAAGGGGGGGGGGCAAAAAAATAAAAATAGTGTCAGATCGTTTAAAATTGGTACATAGAGGTTTTCGATACTTACAAATCGATTGCGGATGATTATCAATTTGTAAAATTATTAGGAGGGGCGGGTAGGGGGTGGGGCGGTAAGGGGGCTATGGGGCAAAAACAAATAAAAATACAGTTAGGCCGTTCAAAATTGATACAGATGGGTTTAAGAGGCCTGCAAGTCGAATGAGAATATTTTTTGAAAGTGTAAAGTTATTAGGAGGGGTGAGAAGGGGAGAGGGGAGAGGGGGGGGGCAAAAATTAAAAATACAGTTAGATCGTTCAAAATTGGTATATAGAGGTTTTCGATACTTACAAATCGATTGCGGATATTTTCGAATCTGTAAAATTATTAGAAGGGGCGGTAAGGGGGGGGGTATGGGCAAAAAAAAATAGAAATACAGTTAGGCCATTGAAAATTGGTACAGATAGGTTTTAGAGACCTGCAAATCGAACGGGGATATTTTTGAAAGTGTAAAGTTATTAGAAGAGCCGGGGAGGGGGGGGCAGAGGAAATAGAGATAGATCTTTCAAATTTGGGACATCGAGGTTTTCGATACATACAAATCGATTGCGGATATTTTTGAATTTTTAAAATTATTGGGAAGGGCGGGAAAGGGGGGAGGGAGCGGAAGGGTAAAAAATAAAATAAATAAATAATTATAATTGCATAAGTTGATAAAAAATGCTATGCAATAGCTTTACCGCGGCAGTCCCCGAATGCCACGCGTTTTTTTTTTTTTTTCCTCAAGTATAACATCGCTTTCAAATTATTCAATTATATTTTTATAAATTTTAGATTTTGATAAATGTCCAGCTATCTAAAAATGATTTCTACAAATCTCCAACTATCGAAAACGACAACGCAAAAATCACAGATCGATACTAATAGGCCCCCAGTAAAAAAAAAAAAAAAAAGAATGTAATTGTAAGTATATAACTGCAAATAATTATTGAGGAGATAAAGCGACCTTCACCACTATGCTTTCTCCCTCTTCATATATATATTGAATTGCTGAAAAAAAAATTACTTATAGAAAATTAATTTACTTGAAATTTAAACTTAAATGTATTTTGATTATTAGAATATATTATTTCAAAAATTAAAAAAATAATTTATTTTATGGTTATATGCTAAAAATTACGAATACAGACATTTCTTTAAAGAAAAAATAAATATAGAGTTTAACACATAATAAATATTATAACGTTATATATATATATATATATATATATATATATATATATATATATATATATATATATATATGTACATATATATACATACATTAAATGTAGATATGTTTTATCTGCATGATATAACATTTGTCAAACATCTTTAGGTATTGGCGATATTCACCTTACAGAAATGCATGAAAATTTCACTATAATTAAGTTTTACAATTGATGTCTTTAAATTTTTTGAAAGAAAATGCTTTAAAAATATATTCAGTAGATTTGAATTTGTTAAAATCTTACAAATCTCAACATACATAAAAATTTTAATTCGCTTCACTTTATTTTAATACGGTTCAGAAATCTTTAGAAATTTGTATTTAATTTGACGTTCTGAAAAAAATTCAGGTGAAATCCCTTTTATTCAAGTATGTTATTTTAAAAGAGAAATAGTTGAAATATTTCGGAAATTTTACAGTTTATTTTGTGATACAACATCAGAGTTTAAAATTATCTATATGCAATTTTTAGCTTGGAATTTAAATGAAAATTTTAGCTATTTTCGTGTAAGGCACTTAGGAGATTATATAGTTCTAGTTTATTATTGTGAAGCGAAAATACGTAATTGCATTTAACTCGAAGTTACTTTTTATTTTATTGATTTTACTTTTTTTCTTATTCATATTGGTAAAAAGCACCATGGAGATATTAATATAAACAATATTTAATATATATTAGAATAATTAGAATATATAACGCAGTTAAGAATGAAAGGGACGATTTTTTAAAAATAAGAATGTATGTAGTATTATTAATTCATATTTAAGCAACATTTAAACATTACATACCAAATAAGTATAATAAATAAGTAAAAAGTATTGAAAAACAATTTATATTGTTGCAATATAATTAATTTCATATTCGATAGATGTGCCATAATAGAGCAAAATGGTAACAATGGGTAATATTTTTCTAAATCTTCGTAGAATTGCTAAAAGTATTAAGAATTCTCTAGGCTTAATAATTTAAATTGAAAAATGTGGGCAGAGTACAAAATATTTCAAATTTTCATGGTGATAAAACGCTGTATGTCTCACGTTAGCAAATGTCAATGTTGTATTTAACAATTTGACCAGCTGTTTCGTGAGTTATAGATATTTATGATGCATCAAACGTTTTCAATGAAATGTATGTTGGGATATTTAGCCAGTCAATTAAGTAATATTAAATTCAAAAAGCAATTAACATCAGAATATACTGATTTTCTTTTCTTAGATGTAACTATGCAAGCAGAAGTGAACAATTAATTTTCCACACATACAATAAAAGTAAAACAAAAACATGAAGTAAAATTATGTTTAATTAGACTTAAAAATATTGAATACATTCTTTTTATAATATGATAAATAAAAATTTCTTACGATTATGCGTAAGATTATAAAGCGGTAAGCAAAACGTAACAGGTAAAATTGCTTTTACCTAATGCCAATATCATTTATTGTAACTAATTTTTTTTTCAAAAAAAATACTTAATTTTTATCTAAAATGATATACGTTTATGTTGCAATTGTTAAATATGTTAAAGCCTCTATTTTTAAATCGTCACTTTAAACAAATACCATGAAAGAAAAGTATATAATCCTTTTTAGTCACTACAACGTTAAAGTATATATACTTTTAATTTTTAATAGAAGGTTAATTCATATGGAAAATATCCATAAAAATTAAAATAGTACTTAAAATAAGAGAAATTTTCTGCAGCGATTCTTTTTTAAAACTATAGTATACGAATACTCTTAAATATACATTTGATATATTGATGCATAGTTACACTCATTTATAATTGTGCTTACTTTCATGCATGTGCTAATAATTCATGAATTACTCATTTCTACTTTGTATAAAACCTCCCTCTTAAAAATTTAGCAAAATTTAAATACTTAAAAACGTTTTTCAGGACGTTATAGATAAGCTTTTATTATTCTGAGTCCTGTTGAATATGTAATGAAGTTGAAAAACTCATCTTGTTGCTTTTATAAATATTTATCGTATCACCTGTTTTACGAAAACGAATTTCAATATATGAATAAATGCATATATTATTTTAAAAATATAAAGTATTTTGTTGATTTATTTTCTTGTTACTTATTTTTATTTTATAGGAACAATAAAAATGTAATCATATATTCCATTTTTTTTTTAGTGAAATGTATAGGAAATGTTTAGAATTATATATCCAGGGACTAAAGTGAATATTTATTGTTTAATCCAAGGATATATGTATAACCATGGTTCTTATATATATATATATATATATATATATGTGTGTGTGTGTGTGTGTGTGTGTGTTTGTGTGTATAAATTTGTAATTAAATTTCAATGATTATTTTTTTTCATATTTATTTTCTAATTTAGGAATTTAAGATTTTTAAATGTAGCAAAACTAATATTCTTAGAGTTTAAAATAAATACGAACTTATTTTTTTTAGAAATTAGTTAGAAAATGATTAATAATTCGCATAAGTCTGAGAGCATCATAAATGTATTTTCATTTATCACTTATAAATCTCTCATAATGTGACTCGCTTTGATTTATATAGGTCATATTATTTATTAAATAAAAGTTTTACATACCAGGAGGTAAAATCATCTTAACCAATTTAAGGTACAATATGTCTTTATATGAAATTAAAGGGGAAAAAAGTTAAAATCGCAGAAAATCACAAAGCTTTTCGTTTCATTTTAGCAGCGGTCATACAGTAGTAGTGTGTAAAAGTTATTAAGATTTATTAAAAATAAATATTATACGTTTTATAGCCATTAAAATTAAAGCAAATGTTATTATAAGTTATTTTTACAAACTCAAACCCCTATATGTTGTGTTTAATAAAAATATATTTGTTGTAATAAAAATTGCTTTTATAAAGTTTTGCTTTAACTTAAATAAGAACAAATCTTTAATATATATATATATATATATATATATATATAATCGAAAAAATCTTAAACGTAACTTTACGATGCTATTATTCAGATAAGCTTCTGTGGTCTCATATATAATTTTAAATTTTAAATTTAAATAATATCTAATTTAACCTGCATAAATGTGTTTTCATATCTACTCATACAAAATCTCTATTTTTTTCTGTAATTCTGTTAACCGTGTGATCCAAATTAAGTATAAGGTGCTTACGTACCCTCATGCAAAATCTACAGACTGCGTCACAACAAAATTTTAACAATGTAGTTTCGACACACTAAGCGGTTTGATTTCTAAAACAAACATACAAAAAGCTGGATTTTGGTGACTGTAGAAATATATCTATATATCTATATCTATCAATCTATATGCATGTATTTATGTTTATATATAAGATAATTCTTATTTGAATTAATTGAGCCTAATTTGTTTTTTCCGCTTATAGAATACATTTTATGGATAAAAATTTAACGGTTTTATGCAAGATTTTCCATACAGTTAAATAAGGAATATTCCACATTCAAAGTATTGCACATGATTTATCGCTATCATACTCAACTGTTTTGTGTGTAATATTTTTTTTTTCCCTTGTCATGTGTTTTTACATTAACTATAATTTTAGTTAAACACAGAAGCTTAATCAATTCCTAATAATAAAATATAAATCTTAATATATATATTCACTGCTGCCTTTGTTTGTTTGTTTATTGGTAACATATACATCAGATTTGTATGCTTCACTCGTAGTCTGCTTGTGAATCTTTGTCAGATAACTACAGATAGAACACATGAAAGAATTACAATACGAAGAAATGGAAAAACATCCAGGGCCAGCGCGGAAATCGAACCAGCTCTCTTACGCTCTAAGGCGATTAGCAGTGTGGTGACATATCCACTGGGCTACGGAGGTGCCACTGCTGCCTTTAAAAGATTTAGAGTTTACTTTATGAAAACATGACGGACAATCAATGCTGCAAGATGCAGAAAAAATTTAATTCAAAGCCCACAACTAAGTTTTGATTGAAACAGTAGACCAATCGTTACAAATATATCTTACCAATAAATCTTCTAAGTGATTAGACAACCGTTACAATTGTAATTTAGTGGTGGGTATTGAATAAAATTTCCCTCATTCTGGCTGCACTGCCTATAATTCCTAACTCTATTATAAAGAGGGATGTATGAAACTGTAATACCACTTTCCTTTTATTGGATTGTTCGGATTTTTTTTTTTTTTTTTTTTTAGTTTTTAAATATTTCATTGAATTACGCATTCTCCATTTATATGCAATGCCATTTGTTATTCTTTTGGCAGTTTAAAGATTCCACGTACATGAAATTTCTTATTTTTTGCTGGTAAGAATCTGATTCATGTTATTTTCGACGCCTTTAACTGAAGTAAACATTTTCTCATCTGAAAATTTTGTAGAGACCAGAACAAAGAATAGATCGAAGGTCTCAGATTTACAAATTATTGTGCGTGTAGTAGTGTATCCCATCTAATCTTTAAGAGTTTTGGAAAAATAATCAAAGATTTATTTATATTACTATATATATATATATATATATATATATATTTAAATACGCCAAACAATTCCACAAGATCTGTATTAACCTTCGCTACACATGCAGCTTACGTCAATTCTTTATAAAACTAGGTGATCGCAAATGTTTTTATTTTCTACACCGCAGTTTGATAATCGTTACATTATGTTTAAATTAAATTACTTATATTGAAAAATATGAAGAAATATATATATATATATATATATAACAGTGACTTTCTTACATTTTTTCTTAAATAAAAATCAATATAAATATACGCATATCTATATATATATATAGATATGTGTATGTGTGTGTGTGTGTGTTGTTAATGTAATGTTTGAAATGGCTATGGTAAATAAAATTCTATATAATTTCATTTTCTCCAAACTGTAGTTTAATAAAAAAAAATATTTGAAAATCTGTTTCGTACATTTATTTATTATCTATACATACGTATATATACATTCATTCACATAAAAATTAAATATTTTTGATTATGATATTTTTTTATCACATTCAATATAATAACAAACTAATTTTTACATCTTTTAAACACATTTTGCATAGTATTTTTAAATCCCAATTATGATATTAAAAAAAAAAAAAAAAAAAAAAAAAAAATCTATTTTTTTTTTTTTTTTACTAACATAAACCATTTTATTCTTCTTTTAAATAATAGTTGATTAAATATAGGAAAGAAATATTTTACAACATTAAATGTTTTCTTTCAGCGATTCAATTATTTTATCCTACTTATACGTTGCGTCATCTGTGACCTTTTACTATCGTAAGCAATTAACTCTCTTACATTCTTTAGAAGTTTATTTTCTCTACATTGATTTGACCTCTTTTCTCTCCCAATAATGATAACATTAAATTGCTTTAGAAGAAAAGTAATAATGGTTCTAAAACTATACATAAAATAAGTCTTAAAAGTTATTCAAAAGAACACTATTAAAGAAAATATGGAACTATTAGAGAAAACCAATAAAAAATACTAAACCTTATAAGGACTTTGTATTTTCTTTATAATTATTTTCGTTTTCAAAAGAAATCCTTGCTTTTTTATTTTCTTCTTTTATAATTAATTTAGATATATCTTTTAAAGTAAAACTGGCTACATTGTCCTTTACAAATTCATATGGTACAAATTACGTATTAAAATTATTTACCAAAAAGATTTCAGACTATTTTCATTTGAGAAATGTGTAATACTAAATGTCCAAATACATTTTGTGCTCTAAGGACGCCATTTTAGGAAATGTGTTATTTATAATCTATTATTATTATTATTATTATTATTATCATTATTTGATAATAGTGATAAAAATGAAAAATATCGCTAAAATTATTTGTTATTATTAATATAAAAATTCTAAGAATCCACATAATTTTTTAAAAGTACAATGGGTTTAAAAAATACGAACACCTAGTAATATTTTATATCAAGACAAAAATTAATAATTAATTATCAGAAAAGGGTATTCTGAAAAGAAATATAATAATCTCACCTAATGCATAACGATAAAACGAATATTAAACTTTATATTTCTTGAAAATATTAATTATTAAAAAAAAAAAAAAAAATGTTGTTGCAAAATGATATGAACGCTGATCGTAATTAGCACTAAACGAGCATAGATATTGATCAGGAATGTTGAATTCGACTCCAAGAATAAGAAACAGAAATATGCAAATACGTTTAGCATATAAAATTGTTTCTCCTTCTTAGAAACTTTCGAACGAGTTCGCTAACTGAGTTCTTAGAATGTGTGTGTCGTAAATGCGCTTTAAACGGTTTTAAGAAAGGCAAAATTATGTATTTTCATGATCACGAACTTTCAGCAAGAGCTACAGCAAGTAGTTGGAAAGATTTTCTGGTGTAATATTGATTTTATTTTATTTTATTTTATTTATTTATTTATTTATTTATTTATTTTTTATTGCAAGTGGGTTACGGAACAAAGAAATATTCAATACGTTCACCAAATCTACCGGAAAAGAAAAAAAAATACCTATTATAAAAAGTATGAGCGATGGTAAAGCATCTTTAGGCGAATTTTCGAGAGATCCAGTGATAGTATTGTGATAAATCTTTTTATTCAGAATAGCCATTAGCTCTAAGATGCTGAAGAACAACAAAATAGAATCCAAAGTACGTGCGACTAAAAAGCAACATCAGAATTGCCCGGATTGTGCTAAAGATCACATGACCCGGAAGTTAGAATATGGCAGAATAATATTTTCTGTTAAAGTAAAATTCAATTTAGATGATCTTGGTGGTTTTTCTTACTATTGGGTTGGTTGGTTGGTTGGTTGGGTTTAACGTCGCACTAGTGCTGCGCAGATGGGCAATTGGCGACGGTCTGGGACACACTCCTAGAAGTGGTCCGGAGACATTCCATCACAATTTTGATCCTCCACGGAAGGGATGGCTCTCCCGCTACGGTGACCCCCAGAGGTATAATGTTTGATCGGAACATGGAGGACATTGCGGCCACGACAGATTTAACGTGCACCAGCCACCATTAGTGTACACGACGGTCTTTGGCCGGCTCGAGTACCGAACCCGCAATCTTCCAATTACGAGGCCGGCGCTTTACCGACTGGGCAACCGCGGCCCCTTCTTACTATTGGGAAAATCTGCATAAAGGATCTGAAGCATTTTCAAGACAGCGGCAAGGTGGAAGGTTATGTACGGTTTGAGCTGTATTTTGATTCACGTGGTAAAGTCGACATTGCATTTCCTACTGGTAAAATAAATATGATAATCTATCAAAACTTATTTGAAGAAACTTTATTGTCTGTTGCCGTGGAATTTGGCGGAATTTTTTTAATGTTCCAACAAGACAATGCATTCATCCACATGGCAAATACCACCAGGGCATGTTTCTTAAATAATCATGTACATACGTTTCCATGAATATCTTTTTCTCCTGTTTTAAACACGGTAGAAATTGGTATGAGCCTACTAGTTAGAGCTATTTATGAAAATGAAAAGCAATTAAGATATTTTATTATCTTCCATTGGAAAAAAAATAAAAAAAATCGATCAAAATACATTAAAAGTTTCGTCCAGTCTATGCCTAATCGGGTATTTCATTTAATTAGAAAATTTGGTGCATAGACTGGCTACTATTTTATATTTTTTGTCCATGTTCATACACCGTGTCCCAAAAGTTTAAACAATCAATAAAATTTGCATTAACAGAAAAAAGTAATAAGGTACAATTAAAATTCGTGAGATAGTTAATAAATAAAAACAATTTTGCTGATGTACACATGTAAAATGTAAATTTAGATCAAAGGTTTAAAATTATAAATGTATATTAAATTATATAAAAATGCGCTGTCCCAAAAGTATAGACTAGAACATTACATGTTTTCTTTTACGTTTTTGTTCATAGAATAAAATGATTTTTTTGCCGTCTGCTTCTATAAATGCAGAATAATTTCCCTCTTTAATTGAAACATCATATGCTTTATTTTTAGCATAATAATTTAATGAGTTCATTGTATTGTTTTGTTTGTGATTCGGAAAAGACGTTTTATGCGTATTCTGATAATAATGTCACATTCTAAAGAAATTTCTAAATATGAAATTGTTAAGATTTTACAGTTAAAAGCGCAAAGACAAAATCCTGTACAAATATCGTGAAGAATAAAGAGATCCTTGAGCAGTATTTATAAATTTTTTAGATCAGGTGGAACATGAAATACCCGAAAGCGAGTCGGAAGAAAACAACGTTACGTGATTATAGAATGAAATTATAAAAAGCTTCAGTTGATAATTTATCTGTGCGTGAAATTGCATCAACTTCCAGAATTTCAAAAGGCACTATACACAGAAGAATTAATACTTAAAAGCACATTGTTTACAGAAGAAGGAAAGCAAAACCTTCCTTAAAGCAGATACATAAAGATGCACGCCTAAAATGGGCTAGAAAGCATATGTCATACGGTGAAAATTGGCTTTCTGTCATTTTCAGTGACGAAAGGAAATGGAATTTAGACGGCCGCGAGTGTTATAAATTTTACTGGTTTGATCTAAGGAAAAAACCGAAGAACTGTTTCAGCAGGCGACAAGGCCAAAGATCCGTAATGACCTGTGGAGGGTTTTGTTTCAACGGGCAAACAATTCTAGGATTTACGGACAGAAAAATGAAATCAGAGGATTATTAGAATATTTTACGTACCAATTTACTGTCAATTATGGATTTGCTAGCAGGACCGGACTGTGATTTTCAACAAGATGGGGCATCCGTCCATGCCTTTACATCAACGAAAACGTAGTTTAAGCAAAACTGTATCACGCTATTAGACTAGCCAGCGGTTAGTCCAGATTTGAATCCCATGGAGAACAAATGGGGGAATCTTATCTCGTAAAATATATGGAAATGGAAAGCAATATACATGTGTAAATGACTTAAAAACTGCAATTGACAAAGCGTAGTATGAAATATCGCCTTCTGTAATGCCATACTTAATTAATTCTATGGAACAACGTGTATTTGATGTTATAAAGTGTCGTGGCAATACAATTCAGTATTAAAAGTAAGTTTTTAGCTACTTTTATAAATGTAAAACCAAAAACAATCGCAAGTGTCGATACCTTTGCGGCAGCATATATTTATATAACTTAATGTACATTTTCTTTGATCATAATATATATGTGTATATCAGAAAAACTGTTTTTATTTAATACCTATTTCGCGAATTTTAAATGTACTTTATTACTTTTTATGTTAATACAAATTTTATTGATTGTCTATACTTCTGGGACACCGTCTTTTATTATGCAATACCTGAAAAAGAAAAAATGCAGTTTTCTTTAAATAAAAAAGCCTTTTTAATTACATTTTGTTATAAAATTAAAATATTTATTATATTTCTAATATCGATAAGTCTTAAGTTTATTTAGTAACATTGTTAATTTTTTTAACGTTAAAAACTTGGTGTTCATATCATTTTGAGACCCACTGTATTGACCATTGCTTTAGAAAAATACTAATTTCTAAACATTATTCACAGAAATAAACAAATATTCTACATATACAATTTATTTCCCTTATTGGATATTTTTATTATAAATTACAAGCTGTTGTGCCCACAATTTCTTCGTGTGGGAATTTAAGTATTATTCATACTATATTACTTAAACAAGAATTTGCATAATTCCTTGTGCACTTATTTGAATTTCAGGAGATTTCTTCATCGTCCTCGGATGCAGAAGCCGATGCTATTCTGTGGAGAATTTTGCCCCATTATAACTCAAAAACTAATATATATTTTTAAATTTCGTTCTCACACATGGAAAATTTCCAGCTGTTAAGCAGGTTATCGCTGCCTTAAAACTGATTTTCTTAATTTTTAAAAATTTTATTTTTAAGCTCAAAAATGCGAAAATTCACATTTTGAAAATTTGCATTTTACAACTTAAAAATGAAATATTAAATATGAAAAACAAATAATAATAATAATTTCTAGTAAGCGATAACCCATTTAACAGATGTGAAGTTTCTGAATGTGAAAATAAAATTTAAAATTATATATTAGTTAATAAGTTGTAATGGGGTTAACTTCTCCATAGAACAACATTGGCTTTGAGTTTTGAGAACGATAAGTCGAGAGTCTTCTTAACGCCCAAAAGAGATAATGTGTACCAAAATGAAAAGGAGACTGAAGTTATATGTGAAGAAATTTTAAGAACAATAATAAAATTACAGTTCATGTGGAATAGTACAATTCTAAGAAATTGCTACTGACATTGATACACTCATCCCAGTGCGTAGGAAGGGAGTGGGTGGCTCAACAGATGGATCAGGCAAACACCCATTATCTCTTTCTTCTGATTCTCTGACAGATGCACTGTGCACAAACTTTGCCCTAACCAAGTTTTTTGTGGAATATGTGATGCACAGTTCCTTTGGTTATTGACAGTTCAACAGCAATTTCAAGTGTGGTGATCCTGCGATTCTGCCGTATGAACTATTTCCCAGCCAATCTCTTTGTGTTGGAATTCATCATGCAAGGAATTGCGGAAATGACTCTCCAGCAATGGGGATATTGATGTGACGCCGTTAACTACATATGTGCATCTAGCAATACCACCATGCATCTATCGGCTAACACATTAACTCACTGACATTTGATATAACGCCGCTACAGCTAAATTCTCCTTTTCATTTGGGCACACCTTATATATCGCCATTTACAGTTTGAAAAACGGTACAATTAAAAGGTGCAATAACATAAAAAGAAAAGAAAAACTGTGCCTTTTCTTCCATATACAACAGCATCTTTTTTTTTTTTTTTTTTTTTTTTTTTTTTTTATGCATAGAATTTTTGTCATCATAATTATCTGCAATGTAATATGTTATTTAATGAAACATTAAATTCATACATTTTGAAGATTTCACTTGTTTACTATTTATATTACGTTAGCGTGAAGGCATTTGATGAATACCTTCTTAAAAGTTATATAAATGTTGTATATATAATACATTGCCAGGGTCAGTTGATTATTCCAATACAAGGAAAAAAAAAAAAAAAAAAAAAAAAAAAAAAAAACTTTCCTGCATATGTAATAAATATCTTGAGGTATTTGCAATAATAATAATAATAATAATAATAATAATAATCAGAAAAATAAGGCCATTGTGCAAATATGCGCACTCATGAAATCAATTTCACACACTTTAATGAGTTTTTTATTTTTTTATTTTTATTTTATTTATATATTTTTTTTATTATTACTATTTTTTCTTCTTTGATTGGAAATTATTTAAATACATAAAACAACAAAATATCCAGAATGTTGAGTGAAGTCTTCCTAGATTTTTTTTTCTTTCACAGACTTATTTCTAATGTATCACTTTTTGTATAATTAAAGAAATCTTTTAAAAAATCCTAAATTTTAATTTATCAACTTTTATATGCATTAAAAATAAATTTCGAATTTAATTCTTTAAAATATATTGGAAAAAACTCAACACATTAAAACAATAGTTTAATGTTTTATATTTTAGCTGTAACATAATTCAATTCTGTACTACGAACATTTTTGTGTTCTTAAAAAATGTCATCTTAAACACTTTTACTTTCCTTTGCCTATATTGCTGAAAAAATATTGTTTTGGGGTCAAATTTTCGAAAATGAGTTTTTGTTATATTCACACGTTTCGAGGTCGTCTGTATCCGAAAAACATATGTTTAGCGGTTGGTTTGTGTGTGTGCCTGTTATCACCATATCTCACGAACAAGAGCACTCTGTTAAAAATTTCAAAAGAAAACTCTGTGTAATCTATTATCTTATGTCTTCCGTAAAATTACAGAGAAAAATAAACGGATATGTTAAAAGACTTATTTTATGTATTCATTTTAATAACTAATATTAATTTAATTATTTATTGGTGAGAATATATTTCGAACTTAGAATGCTTTCCCTAAAGTAGAAGCATTCATTTTTAATTTTCATTAAATAATTAAATAATAAAATTAGGTAAAAATACCGAATAAAGATTGAGAATCTCGATTATTCACTTTTACCTAAGAATTACTGTAAATTTACAGATACTCTGGAAAAATATTTACATTAAATTTGCAGAATTTTTTAACAGTGCAGCAAGAAGTCCAAACTTGCTATTCTAAATCTATATGTTATAGTGATGCTACACTAACGATTTCCTTGAGATAAAACGAACGGTTCGTGTACAGGGACATCCAAGTTAATTCAAATACATGACACCTATGGGGGAAAATTCAGGTAAGTATATCTATAGCATGCCCTAAACAACGTGGAATGGACACAATTTTCATATGCAAAAAAGCACGTTTTTTTTTGTAAATTTTACTATGAAATTCTCTCACCATTCCTTTACAGTTCTACCCAAAAAAAGTTTGATACATTGAGGTTATACTTGAAAAATGATGAAAGGTTATTTCATTTTGCTTCGTTGTTTTTCATGTAAAACTAAATTCAAGTGTGTGAATTTAATTGATTGATAATATACAAGACAACTCATAATTAATCTAAATGTTCTTTTCTATTGAAAGTAATTGATGAAAGTGCTTTGTTACATTTTTCTATGTCGACGAGCACTGCTCAAGAAGGAAAATTAATTTTCATATCCAAACAATAAACAAAGTATCCGTTGTTGCTCTATTTTTAACTCTGATTTTTTGTATAATATCACGTTTTGAAGCTTTCGGAAGAGAAAAATCAAATTTTAGCGGTTAATGTGTTTTTATAGTTGTTATCAGCATAACTTAAAAACAAATAATTGCAGAAAATACAAATTTTGTATTTTGAAGTTCTTATTAGATTGCCATTTGAAATTTTGTATGAAGGTTGGCAAGTTTCTAAGCAAATTAATTAAAACCTATAAAATAATAATAAAAATAATAAATATAAATGTAGGCAGAATAATTCAAAGTGTTGTTTAGTACGGCGTATCTCCCCTCACTTAGAATGATGAAACGTTTAAGGTGAAACTGAACATTATCAGATGAAACTGTTCTTAAACCTCTTTTAGCTTCTTTAAAAGTATATTGAACTTTATTATTTTACCTTATTGATCTTTCGACTTTAGCATAGAAATACATGGTAAAAGAAAGTTGTGTGAGTAATACACTAGAATATTTTTAAAAGATTTATGATCTTGTTGTATTTTTCACAATAAAGTTAAAAAGTGTTTATGACCTCTGTTTGTTTGTCTGTATGTGGTTTGTCTGTATGTAATTAACTCCCGTTAATTTTAATGGAATTTCTTGAAAATGATTTATGTTATTCAAGTTAACTGTAATTTTTCTCGTTTAAAAATGAAGCAAATACCACTATTGGTTTCTGTACAGGGACAACCGAAAATATTCTAAAACATTGCGTTCTACGAGAGGTAATTCTATAAACCATATTTTAGTACATTTACTTTGCACAATCTTAATAAAACTGAAATATTTTATTCAAGTTCACTATCAGATGTTTCCTATTGAAAATAGAGTAATTATCACCACTAGTTTGTGTACAGACACGCACGAAATTATTCCAAAGCTTTGCATTCTATAGAAGGTATTTCTCTGAATCATATTTTAATAACTTTACTTTTCACAAATCTTAACTAATATGTCATTCACATCCCTAAAAGAATGTTTTCTGTAGAATAAAATATGATTAGCATTGTGGTTTACAGGGTCATAATATATATTGTTTGTTTTCGTTAGCTGTGACCCTGCTCACCTATGCGCATGCGTGAGGTCTGCATTGATTTTGTTAAAATAGGGTAGAAGCGTAGAAGATGAGAGAATGTTTACATTTTACGAGTGAGAGATAAGTTGCGGTTTCTTTTTTCTTTTTTTTTCTTTTCAGGACATTATTGAATTTTGAGGCGATACTTCTTCGTTATATTCGTATAAAGGCAAAATGCTGATTTTTCCCCCTTGTAATTTTTAAATAAGTGTAGAAGATCAGTTTTATTCTTCGATGCAAAATAAAATCCGTAAACTTAAAAGTAAATGCCTGTTTTCTTTCTTCTTCTTCTTTTTTTTTTTTTTCAGTTAAAATTATTTTTATTTGCTTACTTGATCTCTAAATTCGTACTATATCTGTCATACCTGAACACTTGTTTTATGCACTGATTATAGTAGTAAATTAATTAAAAATGACTTAAATTAGGTAAAATTTACATAATTCATTAATAAAAGAAGAGAAAAAGAACAACGTTTACAGTAGACTTTACCTGTAGTAAAAGTAATATATTTTTTTCTTTTAAATTATACTGCTAAAATAAAAATACCATATTTTTGGATCTCTATTTTACAGAAATTTACAGAAAATCGTATTTAAATCAAATCATTAGATTTTTTTATCATGATTATTTTACACCTTTTATTTTTCGCGCATATTGTCATATAAATTACATTAAATAAAATATTGTTAATTAAAATTAAAAATTAAACTTTAAATTCGCGTAAAAAGGTAAAATAAATATTGAAGACTCATAAAAAGAAAACGAACACGTGTAGAACGAAAAGCGCATTTGGCTAAGTGCCCATCTCATTCAACGCATCACCCCTTTTCCGAGTAGGATCGTTCCGCGAGAGGTAGACATGGTTTACGAAAACGGACAGTATATATATATATATTTGCGTAGCGGCATATTATTAAAAATTTGCTGGGATTTTACTTTTTGTTTTTAACACTTTCAAACAATTTTAAAGAATGAATACAGTTTGAATTATTTTATCTGCCTGTCTGCCTGTCTGTCTATTTGTCTGTTTTTGTGGCCACTTCCAGCGTATGTACATAGTTTCAGATTTTTTTTTTTTTTTTTTTTTTTTTTTTTTTTTTAATGATATGTTTTATTCAAATTCCCAGAAAATGTTCCCTATTAAAAAAAAAAAAGAATTAATAGGCTCTCTTTAACTGGTTTGTGCACGTGCACACACAATTAGAATACCAATGCATTTCGTTTTAAGAAAATTATTTTTGTAAACCACAATTAAAGAACATTCTACTTCAAAAATTATAATGAAATTGACGTTTATTGTTATACTAATAAAATCTTTTTGTAAAAAAATAGAACCGACTCCAAAAAGCAATTACTATTGAAACAAACAAACAAAAAATTTGCATGAAATGAAACCAAATTGCGCCTAAAAGTATAAAATAATTTCCTTCGCCAAACAACCTATAACACTACAATTAATCATAACTTTTGAAGTCGGCGCAAAATTAAATATAATTTAACTAAATTTTAAAGGTTTGTTTTTAGATCGGTAGCAACAAATGCTGTGTTCTCGAATGATCCATTTTCATGTTTCCTTTATTGTTTTATCACTGTATACAATCGGTCCATTGGTAACATCCACACAGAACAGTGAATATTCTTCACAATGCGGTATTTATGTTTCTACGAAGTTAGAGTTTCCTTTGCAAATTTGGTGTAACTTTGATAACTAGCATCCTTGGTGGCTTTTCGATTTGGCGTTCAAAACGTATTGCAAAAATATACACGCAAGATGTATATTTTCATAATATATTTTGTACGAAGTATTGTTTCATATTCTTGATTACTCTCTTAATATACCTTATTAAATTAATAATGATATCCCAAAGATATTAAATACGTTTGCCAGATAATTTTTCGATTTTTCTTTCACCAAGGACGTCAGATACCAGCATCTTCTCCAACTTTTGCTGCTTACGAAATCTTATTTGTTTTCTTGAATGAAAATAGTTTTCGGCTACGTTTTGCAGGTGACAATGTGAGATGTATATTTTGAATAGGATTTGAATTTTGTATTGAATAAAGGTATCCATTTTTATTTAATTTTGCGCCGACTTCAAAAGTTATGATTAATTGTAGTGTTATAGGTTGTTTGGCGAAGGAAATTATTTTATACTTTTAGGCGCAATTTGGTTTCATTTCATACATTTTTTTTGTTTGTTTGTTTGAATAGTAATTGCTTTTTGGAGTCGGTTCTATTTTTTTACAAAAAGATTTTATTTTTCTCTTTTCAGTGAAAACTTATTCATATAGCAGAACATCAAAAGACGTTCGACGGCAGTTTCACAAATCACAACTTCCAAGAAAAGTGGTATAACTCAAAAAATGGTTTATGTCACTGAAAAATACATGAAATTCACCCAATGTGAACGAAAAAGTTACATCTCCATCTGGAAAGTTATCCACTCGAGAGACAGTTGTGCCAGTTTTATTCTAATCAAGTTATTTTTAAAATGATTTTTCTCAAATGCTGCATTTTTAAGTTGTGTCACTTTTCTTGCCTTTATCGGATATGAGCAAAAAAAAAAAAAATTGAATGAACATACGTTATGTTAATAAGTCTATAGAAATGTAACGAACGGATACGCAGTATTCGTAACCAAAAATTCTGTTAGGCATATATATTGAAATTTGCAGTGAATACGTGTCACTCGCTGCTCTGAAAATTGCGCAGCGTAAAGTTCAAACAAATAGCAAAATATGCATTGCAGCTGACGGACAGAAGTTTCAACATCGATACTTACATACTGCTTTTACCAGTGTAGCTGCATGCGTTCAGCAGTTAGAGTGAGAACAGACTTTTGTGAGTATCCTGTAATTTGTTTATACCTTAATGAAATGATAATGAAGCCTATTTCAGGCCAAGATCATTGCGACAACAAAAAAAGTATTAAAATTAAATCATCTGTTAAGAAGTTATAAGCTAACGAATTTCAACAACAACAACAACGTCGAGAAACATGGTTTGTATTGAGAACCTCTTCCTTTATGAAGTCGGTTTAAAACGCCTATGCGTTAATCGATGTGACCGTTTATAATAATCATACTCTGAATTTTACATAGCATAAATGTCACCCGCTACGCTACAACATATGCAAAGTCGTTCAAGTGTGCACAAAACAGGAGATTGTGAACAAACAAATGCACGTTTTAAGCGTTCTGTTTTTAGCATTAACGTCTAAATAATCATTTCGTACTAAATCGATGATGCTCTGCATTTTTATAATTCACTTTTTTCCCCTGTCTTGAATTGTTTCCGAGATAGGAACGCAAACTCCACTGTTTCCCACCAGGTGGCGCTGTAGTGGTTGAATCACGCAGCACATATCCACTTTACTATACTTTCATACCACTTTTATGACTATCGCTGCAGCTGTTCAGCAGTTAAAAGAGTCGGGACTGACTTTTTTGGGCACACTGTATTTTCTCTTGATCGTAAAAATATTGCAATGGGCCCTATTTCAGACCAAGACCATTACAATAAAACAAAAAGTACCAAAATCTGATTATATGTTCAGAATTTATGAGCTAACAAACAAAATAAAAACAAAAAAAACATACGATTTGAATTGAGAACCTCCTCTTTTTTGAAGTCGGTTAAGTAGAGCATATCTTACGAAGTTATAAGCTTAGAAACACCAACAACAACACATAGCTCGAATTAAGAACACCTTCTTTTCTGAAGTTGGTTGAAAACGAATTTGCGCTAATAGATGTGACCGCTTACAGTGACATTACTTTGAACCACAGAGTATACTTGTCATCCGCTACGCTGCAAAGTGTGCAACGTAGTTCAAGTGTGCACAGTGTAGGAAATTGCGAAGATACAACTGTACGTTTTAAGCGTTCTATTTTTAGCAATAATGTCTAAAAACTGTCTTTTCGCAGTAAATCGATGATGCTCTACAACTTCGTAATTAATTTTTCTCCCATCTTGAACCGTTTTTGAGATAGGAGGGCTGATTTCGCTGTTTTTCACCATATGGCGTTTTTTTTTTTCTTTAGATTGTAAAGATATTATAATGGGACCTACTTCAGTCCAAGATCGTTACAACAAAACAAAAAGTATCAAGTAACCGTTTTTTCAACTATATAACGTATGTCTCACTAGCTACGCTACAATGTGTGCAATGTAGCTCAAGTGTGCATAGTGTAAGAAATTTCGAACAAACAAATGCACGTTTTTAGCATTGTATTTTTAGCATGAATGTCTAAACTATCTTTTCGTACTAAATCGATGATGCCCTGCAATTTTATAATTCACTTTTTCCCCCTGTCTTGAACCGTTTCCGAGATAGAAACGCTAGCATGAATGTCTGAACAATCTTTTTGTACTTAATCGATGATACATTTCAATTTTTTATTCACTTTTTTCTCTAGAACCGTTTTCGAGATAGTAACACTAACTCCGCTATTTTCCACCAGGTGGCGCTGCAAGCGGTTTAACCTTGTGCTGCATGGCCACTTTGCTATACTCACATACCATTTTTAATACTATAGCTTCAGCCGTTTAGCAGTTAAAAGAGTTGGGACTGATTTTTTGGGCACCCTGTATTTTCTTTAGATTGTAAAGATATTACAATGGGACCTATTGCAGACCAAGACCTTTTCAACAAAACAAAAAGTGTCGAAATCGGAGCATCCATTTCAGAAGTTATGAGCTAACAAACATAAAAAAAACATACGGTTTGAATTGAGAACCTTCCTTCTTTTTTTGAAGTCGGTTAAAAATACTGCTTTGTACAGAATATGATAATCTTAGATTTCAGACTCACATTGCTGCACTAAAATATTCAAATACAATAAGAGCTACAATATGAAAATCCTGCAATTCGATTTGCACTTGTATTAAGCGTTTTCAACACTTACGAATAATGTCTAAGATTGTTTATGAATTCATTAAGTCTATCTGACTGCCTTCCAGGACTACTTCTGTCTGTCGGTTGTGTGACAACGTAGGCAAAGAAAAAAAAATAGTTAAACCACTTTGCGAATGAATAACATTGGATTTAATAACGATGCTATATATAAGACATGAAATAATTATGGTATTAAAATATAATTTAAAAGACTTGCAGCATCATAAAGATAAATAAAAAGCATATAAGTCTGTCGTATCCAGTTTATTGATTCTTACTAATAAATGTTAACATATATAAAATTTAATAAAAGATAACGTAATAAAATCTTTTTGTAAAAAAAAATAGAACTGACTCCAAAAAAGAAATACTATTCAAACAACTAAAAATTAAAGAAAATTGGCAGAAAAGGGAACTGTAAATTGCGCCTAAAAGTATAAAATAATTTCCTTCGCCAAACAACCTATAACACTACAATTAATCATAACTTTTGAAGTCGGCGCAAAATTAAATAAAATTTAATTAGTTTTTAAAGGTTTGCTTTTAGATCAGTAGCAACAAATGCTGTTGTCTCGAATGATCCATTTTCCATTTTCCTTTATTAATTTATCACTGTATACAATTGGTCCATTAGTAGCATCTACGTAGAACAGTGAACATTCTTCACAATGCGGTATTTATATTTCTACGAAGTTAGAGTTTCCTTTGTAAATTTGATATAACTTATAAATTTCAACCTTGGTGGCTTTTGGGCTTGGCGATCAAAACGTAAGGCAAAAATATACACGCAAGATGTATATATTTTCATAATATATATTGTACGATGCGTTGTTTCATATTCTTAATTACTCTCTTGATATACCTTATCAAAATAATCATGATATCCGAAAGAAATTAAACATGTTTGCCAGATAATTTTGCGATTTTGCTTTCACCAAGGACCTCAGATACCAGCATCTTTGGCAACTTTTGCTGCTTAAGAAATCTTATTTGTTTTCTTGAATCAAAGTAGTTTTCAGCTGCGTTTTGCAGGTAACAATGTGAGAGGTGTATTTTTAATAGGATTTGATTTTTGTATTGAATAAAGGTATCAATATTTATTTAATTTTGCGCCGACTTCAAAAGTTATGATTAATTGTAGTGTTATAGGTTGTTTGGCGAATGAAATTATTTTATACTTTTAGGCGCAATTTACAGTTCCCTTTTCTGCCAATTTTCTTTCATTTTTAGTTGTTTGAATAGTATTTCTTTTTTGGAGTCGGTTTTATTTTTTTTACAAAAAGATTTTATTTTTCTCTTTTCAGTGAAAACTTATTTATATAGCAGAGCAACAGAAGACGTTCGACGGAAGTTTCACAAATCACAACTTCCAAGAAAATAACATTACTCAAAATATGGTTTATGTCTCTGAAAAATACATAAAATGTACCCAATGTGAACAAAAAAGTTACATCTCCATCTAGAAAGTTATCCACTTGAGAGACAGTTATGCCAGTTTTATTCTAGTCAAGTTATTTTTAAGTTGATTTTTCTCAAATGCCGCATTTTTATGTTCTGTCACTTTTCTTGCCTTTATCGAATATGAGAAAAAAACTATCTATTGAAAGAACATACGTTAAATTAAAAAGTCTTTAGAAATGTAAAGAACGGATACGCTGTATTCGTTACCGAAAATTCTGTTAGGCATATATATTGAACTTTATAGTGAATAAGACCGCTGCGCTGGAAATTGCGCAGCGTAAAGTTCAAACAAAGAGCAAAATATGCATTGCAGCTGACGGACAGAAGTTTCATCATCGATACTTACATACTGCTTTTACCAGTGTAGCTGCAAGCGTTCAGCAGTTAGAGTGAGAACAGACTTTTGTGAGTATCCTGTAATTTGTTTATATCTTAATGAAATCATAATGAAACCTATTTTAGCTAAGATAATTACGACAACAGAAAAAGTATTAAAAATTAAATCATCTAGTTATAAGCTAACAAATTTCAACAACAACAACGAGAAACATGGTTTGTAATGAGATCCTCTTCCTTTATGAAGTCGGTTTAAAACTTCTATGCGTTAATCGATGTGACTACTTACAATAGCCGTACTTTGAATTTTACGTAGCATAAATGTCACCCGCTACGCTACAACATATGCAACGTATTTCAAGTGCGCACAAAATAGGAAATTGTGAACAAACAAATGCACGTTTTAAGCGTTCTGTTTTTCTCATTAATGTCTAAACTATGTTTGCGTACTACATCGATGATGCTCTGCGATTTTATAATTCACTTTTTTTCCCCTGTCTTGAAACGTTTTCGAGATAGGATCGCTAACTCCACTCTTTTCCCCCAGGTGGCGCTTTAGGCGGTTGAATCGCGTAGCACATGCCCACTTTACTATACATACATACCCCTTTTATGAATATAGCTGCAGCTGTTCAGCACTTAAAAGAGTCGGGACTGACTTTTTTGGGCACCCTGTATTTTCTTTTGATCGTAAAGATCTTACAATGTGACCTATTTAAGACCAAGACCTTTACAATAAATGAAAAAGTATCAAAATTGGATCATCTGTTCAGAAGTTATGAGCTAACAAACAAAAACAAAAAACTTACGCTTTGAATTGAGAGCCTCTTCCTTTTTGAAGTCGGTTAATTAGAGCATTTCTTACGAAGTTATAAGCTTACAAACACCAACAACAACACATAGCTCGAATTAAGAACACCCTCCTTTCTGAAGTTGGTTGAAAACAACTTTGCGCTAATCGATGTGACCGCTTAGAGTAACAGTACTTTGAAACACAGAGTATACGTGTCATCCGCTACGCTGCAAAGTGTGCAACGTAGTTCAAGTGTGCACAGTGTAGGAAATTGCGAACAAACAACTGCACGTTTTAAGCGTTCTATTTTTAGCAATAATGTCTAAAAACTGTATTTTCGTAGTAAATCGATTATGCTCTACAACTTCGTAATTAACTTTTCTCCCATCTTGAACCGTTTTTGAGATAGGAGCGCTAATTCGGCTGTTTTTCACCAGATGGCGCTTTATTTTCTTTAGATTGTAAAGATGTTATAATGGGACTTACTTCAGTCCAAGATCTCTACAACAAAATAAAAAATATCAAGTAACCGTATTTTGAACTATATAGCGTATGTCTCACCAGCTACGCTACAAAGTGAGCAATGTAGCTCAAGTGTGTATAGTGTAAGAAATTGCGAACAAAAAAATTTACGTTTTTAGCCTTGTATTTTTAGCATCAATGTCAAAACTATCTTTTCGTACTAAATCGATGATGCTCTGCAATTTTATAATTCACTTTCTCCCCTGCCTTGAACCGTTTCCGTTAGCATGAATGTCTTATCTATCTTTTTGTACTAAATCGGTGGTACTCTTCAGCTTTGTAATTCACTTTTTCTTTAGAACCGTTTTCGAGATAGGAACACTAACTCCGCTATTTTCCACCAGGTGGCGCTGCAAGCGGTTTAACCTTGTACTGCATGGCCACTTTGCTATACTTACATACCATTTTTATCACTATAGCTGCAGCCGTTTAGCAGTTAAAAGAGTTGGGACTGATTTTTTTGGGCACCCTGTATTTTCTTTAGATCGTAAAGATATTACAATGGGACCTATTGTAGACCAAGACCTTTTCAACGAATCAAAAAGTATCAAAATCGGAGCATCCGTTCAGAAGTTATGAGCTAACAAACATTAAAAAAACATACGGTTTGAATTGAGAACCTTCCTTCTTTTTTGAAGTCGGTTAAAAATAATATCGTAACATTTATAAAATTAAACGCAAAAATATTATGGCAAAATCCTTTAAACAAGATTTAAAAATAAAAATCTAAAATTAAACACTTAACATTAAGTTATTAATTTTTTTTGGTTAAAAACTGAATAAATAAATAAATAAATAACTTCTTTTTAATGATAAAATACTGCTGAAAATATTACTTTAATGAGATATAAAACGCAATTTTTACTATAATACGCAAGTACAGTAGACTCTCGATTATTGGCGGTCGGATTATCCGCTTTGCAGATTATCCGTGGTCCTCCAGAGCTTGAATTTAAAAGGGAATTTAAAAATACAGAACAAACTAATTACAAAAAAAGATCGAAGAGAGTAATGACCTTCAATGCTTTTGGACATATTACATGATTCTTGACAGAATTTATGGCATGCACACTGCTTGGGAGGCAGTTAATCTGTCTACATTGGTAAGGTCTTGGAGAAAAATGTTACCAAATGTGGAAAATACTTTGGTAGAGTTTATAGAGGAGGAAGAAATTTCTGCTCATGATTTGGCAAATTTAGCTAAATCTGTTACTGGAGGAGAAAAAGTCAATGAAGGAAACATTGAAGAGTAGATTAATTGTGACGCCAATGATCCAGGTATTGAACATCTTACAGATGAACAAATTGTGGACCAAGCATTAGACCCAGTTTCAGAAGATAGGAAAGAAGAAGAAGAAGAAGAAGTAGATAAAACTCAGCACAGGATGAGCCACGACGCAGCCCTAGCACTTGCAGATGGACTCGAGTAACAAGACGATGTATCACTTTGTGACAAAAGGCTGATAAAGAAACTGCAATCGAAAATTAAGAAAAAATGTTTTAGTACAAAACAACAAAAATGCTTGACCGATTTTTTGTTACAAAATAGAGCAAAATGTAAGTAGAAATTTTTATTAGTATGTTAAATTGTACATGTAGGTCATTCTTAACTGCTAATTATATAGTACTGCTCAAAAGGCTTTATGCGTTGATTTATATCCCCTTTAAGACCATTTTGCGGATTATCCGCTGATTCGATTATCCGCGGTCGTCTATTCCCCGTTCACCGAGGATAATCGTGAGTTTACTGTATACGCGAAACAAAAAAAACATAATGCATAGAAAATCTACCTATGTTTCTAAACATTATTATTAAAAAAAAAAAAAAAAAAAAAAAAAGTTTGCAATTTGTAAAATGCTTACAATGCTGTATTTAATTATATCTATTAGAAACAATCATGTTTCAGTGTTAAATAGTATAAAGGGGAATGTCGGGTAGTATCGGACGCTTAAGGTTGTTCTGTATTATAAAACATTTTGACAGCTCAAATGGAGCAGATTACATTTCATACAAAACTTTATGGTTTTATAAAAAAATACCTTATAAAACACGCTTTTTTATGATAAAAATTTCAACCTTTTTTTTTTTTTTTTTTTACACTTTTTATAGACATGACTTTTTATTTATGGAGGGTTTTATTAGACATGTAGAAAATGTGAAAGAAGGTAATTACTTTTAGATACACAAATAATTTTTTATCGTTAGACGGAGTTACTTTTGAGAAATTTATAAAAGTACGAAGAGCTAAAACTATACTTCTCCAATAATTTATTTAACTTCTCAAAAAAAAAAAAGACCCAATTGCTTCTTACACCGTAAAAAATGTGTCCTATTTGCTGCCAGGAATTCTCTGTAATTTCAGAAAATACGTTCTGACAACTTAATTTTTTCGTAAATTACGCGTATTTTTTCAAATTACAGAGAATTTCTTGCAGCAAATAAAGAAATATTTTTTTGCAGTGTACTGAAGCCTGCTGCCCTCTGCAAGCTAGCCCTCCTTTATTTACGTACATTTGATGGCTATTCAAGCTCTTAATAGGATTGTATGATACCATCTTCTGTTCATCATTGGATGATCTTAGAAACTTTTTAACATTTCCGAAACATGATTTTATTGCTACCTATTTACCTTCTTCATACCTTTTTACTTTAACTCCTTGTCTCCTTGTGGGAACAGAATATCTTCCACTTGCTATTTTAATTGTCATTTCCTTCGCACTAACTTTTTCTATAGCTCCTTTCATATTATTGTCCTCACATTTCTGACGTAGTTTACCCATATTGTCCTAAAAACAAAATAATGCCTTTAGATTATAATTCTTGTCAACCTTAAAATGTGTCTGATACAACCCGAAACACATCTGTCAAATACAACCCGAACGTCATGGAATGAAACATCGGTTTCCACGTACGCTTAAAGAGATTTATGGCTTAAAACTAACGTTGTTTACAATAATACATAAGAAAACAACTTATACTCACTTTTAGACCAGCTATGAAAATCCGTCGTTATTTTTCTTCATTCAAAACACTGATAATTTTTTTTTTTTTTCTGCCACGGTTCAAAACCACTGCTTCTTTTATAAATATGGCGGAATCCCAGCTTTCTTCCTTCACCGAAAACAATGGTGTTTTAACAAGTGCTGCCATTTGCAGCTAAAAGTAGGAAAAACGCTTGTCCGATACTAACCGCCGTACGATACTACCCGACCTTCTCCTACATTTAATTTACATTATTTGTAATTATATTAAAAGTAAATTGAGAAAAATTGTTAAAGTAATTAAATGTAATTCATTCATTTATTTTAACGCTTTAGTCTCGCGATACTGTACATCAAAAACTAACTAACGAAATATATTTTTTTTTCAAAAATAATAATAATACATATTTATCATATGATATAGTATATTACATGTCTTATACATTTCGAGAAGTTTCTATCCTTTTATAATTTCAACATAAGTAACATAAAAATAGTTTCGTAAAATTTACTAATAATTATCTTTTAAATTCCACAAGTTGTTTTAAGTAGCAACAAGTCCTTCTTACTTATTCGGAAAGGTAGATTATTCTTTTTTTCCTTCTCAAGTGGTCTCGATTTTTAAATAAGACGACGGATAAAATATTTTAATAAACTTGATGGAAATATACTTGATGGAAATATTGATGTGGGGTATGTACATATAGAGTTTTAAGCAAATCGATTCATAAATGTCTTATGTAAATTTTAAATTTTCAAGTGACCTTTACTAGGAAACTAGATCACGGATCAAGTTGGCCAGTAAACAAATAGTATATTTGTAAGTTATGTCTACTGTCCAAATTTGTTTCGAATTAATTCATTATTTAAAATTTTATTTTGATAAAAATTTTTCAAGTGGGCGCCAGTTGGAAACGATATTGCGCGGAGGAAACTGGTTAACGAACAAATTAAATACATTTGGATTAATTACATATTTTAAAATCGATCGTAATAAAAATTTTCAAGTGACCGCCACTTAAAAAAAAAAAAAAAAAAAAAAAAAAAAAAAAATGACGTTGCAAGTTGCCTAGTAGACTAATCTATTTTATCTGTAAAATAAATCCACTGTCTATATTTGATTCTAATTAGTTTTTTTAATGTTATCGAGATTACAAATTTTCAAGTGGTCACTAGATGAAAAGAAATTAAAGAAGCTATTTGTTAACGAATTCATCGAAGATATTTGATAGATAAGATCATTGCCTAAATTTTATTAGAATTAGTTCAGTTTTTGAAAAGCTTTAGTAACGATAAATTTTCAAGTGAAGCCTGATTTTGAGTAGTCGAAACTTGGAAACAAAATAGAGTGTATTCATCCAAAATATTTGTATGATTATTCCACTGTCCAATTTGCATTCGAATTTAATCAGTATTTCAAAAGTTATCATGATTACAAAATTTCAGTTAGCAGCCGGATATCAAGTGGCCTCTTAATTCAATGCATGAAGTTCATTAGAAACTTATTTCAAACCCTCATGTGGTTTATGAATACATGGAAATTGAAGCAAAACCTGTCTAAAATACAGTTTTTAGTATGCGCATTTAAAATTTTTAGGTTACTGCCCCTCCCTTGAAAACAAAATTTCGGAGAAACTGGATTAATGAATTCATACAAGATATTTATAGGATAAATGAACTGGCAACTACGGTTCGATTTTGTTCCTTATTTCGGAAGTTATCACGGTGACAAATATTCCATTATATATATATATATATATATATATATATATATATATATATATATATATATATATATATATATATAAACAAGGTGTAAGCAAGAGGTCGATTTAAAAAAAAAAAAAATCTAATACTTATATAAAAAATATTCATTTCTAAGAAATTTTACGTGCAAAAAGTAAGTGACTGTATTTATTTATTTATTTATTTATTACATAGAGTGATAACGTGGCTATATAATGTAAAAGGTTACTTAAGTTTTAAGTAGTTTTTTAATATTTAAACAATTGTGATATAAATTTCATTAAATATTTTAATACAAATATGTAAAGGAAAAAAAAGTATGAATTAAATTCATGTGTTATCTATCTATCTATCTATATATATATATAT
Source organism: Salticus scenicus (assembly GCA_963930645.1). NCBI lineage: Eukaryota > Metazoa > Arthropoda > Arachnida > Araneae > Salticidae > Salticus > Salticus scenicus. Next base: position 136,216,334 of record OZ005656.1, on the reverse strand, counting down.
ATATATATATATATATATATATATATATTTATATATTATTAACATCTTAAAGTGCGCATACAATTGTTAAGGAAAAAAAAACGTTTACATGTAACAGATCCTGTTGAGTGAAAAGGTTTTACTAGAGGGAAATTCCTTTTTAATATTGTATGAAGAAACGACAAACCCCAAATGCATAATGCTTCGAATAGGATTTTTATTTTATTTTTTTAATGTATATGCATTTTCTATATTGCTATGGATACATATTTTTGGTTAAGCATACATATGTAATTAGACTCGTAAAAAATTCATTTTATTTTATTTTATTTTTTAACAGAAAGAGAGTGCGTTTAAAAATTGAAAAGAAAGTTAAATATTGTCGTTCTCTAAAACCTTAATATATATATATATATATATATATATATATATATGCGTGTAACAATCTGGATTATAGATATTTTAAACAATTATCAGATTAAATCAAAGATGATTGATAACAAACGAGTTCTTTGTAAACTTCAAATATGTGGATACAAATCTGTTTTAAATGCTAATTTAATTATCCAACTTGTCGTATACTTTTTATTTTATGTATTTTTTAATTATCAAAAATTAAGATGGGTATTTTTGAATGTAAAAAGTTCGTAAAGTGCATTAAAAAATTATACCATTTCACTTTTATTCCATTTATCTTATAAAACCGTTTGTAAATAAATGTAAGATCGTTAAATTGTATATAATTACGGGCAGAGGACATACTAAAGAAGTATATATTGCCTTAGTCCAGAACGAACGAGTCGTAATTTTTTTTTAAATATTTAAACTAAAATTAAAAATGTATGAGTTATGCACATAAAGGAAACAAATAAATACGATATGATCGAGAATTTCAAGTCTATAAATTTCTAGATGAAGAAACTGTACCCATATGGATGACTCGTTGTAAAAGTGGTGTAACTCTATACATATTTTTTAAAAAATATATATTTTTTATTAAATTGTACCACATTTTAACACATCTTTCATTAGAAAATAGAAAAATCTCCAATAATTGCATTGAAGTCTCATGAACGGCATTACACGTTTTTCTTAGAAAACTAAAACGTCCAAATATTCATTATAAAAATAAAGTTTCTAATTTACTTCAAATTAATTTAATATAATTAACAAACTCTTATAACTATAATTTGTATTAAACATAGAAGTTGATATTTTTTACTGCATCTTGACTTTCTTTCCTACGCATAAATTTCAAAAAAGCTCGTTATTTAAAAATTAATTTCCAAGGATTCGCTTTTATATTGCACGACCCACATTATGAATAATTTTTATTGCTAGAAATTTTTGCATGGTTTACAGACGTGATTTATAAATTATAATTTTAGTTACTAAAACTCGTCTATGTGTTCGCATTTTTTTGCAGACATTTCTAAGTAAGTTTGATAACGATAACACAGGAAAACGAGAAAGATTGTTAATGGGAGTTTCTAGAAATCGTTTCTAAAACGTACTAAAATTTCTAAGAAAATGAAGCTATTTTTACTAGAGTCACAATCTATTTTCTAGATGTCGGACGCAGAAATTTTCAGTAAATACCAGTCAACAAATTACAAGACAATAATGAATAAAGCAATTGATTAAGTTTATATATATATATTAAAGTATAAGATTAAGTATATATATATATATATGTGTGTGTGTGTGTGTGTATATATATATATAAGGTAGTGTGATGAACAAAATCCATAAAGTTTATTTTACAAAAGAGGAACTAATAATTTTCCTGCAGCAGCAAACTAATGCATACATCTTAAGGCTAAAAAAAAAAAGAGTTTACATAGCGAGATAATATATATATATATATATATATATATATATATATATATATATATATATATATATATATATATATATATATATATATATATATATATATATATATATAAATTTATATATATATATATATAAATTTATATATATATATATATGGGTGAGTCGTTTTTTAAAACACGAATTAGGTTCTTTTTTTTTTTTTATGTATTTTTATGTTTAAATGCAGAAGTTTTTTTTTTTTTTTTCTTTCTTTCTTTAACATTCAAACATGCAATTACTAAAAAATAACTACTTTTTTAGTCGATCCACAAATGTATTTAGAATATAATGAAAATAATAATTTAAAATGAATGAGAAAGTTTAAAACTCAGTTGTACGGAGCATTTGAATTTCAAAAATCATAATTTTAATATTTAAATTTCAATATTTTTTGAGAATTTTTTTTTATACTTAATACTATTTGTATATGTATGAAATTTTTCATAACTCTACGACAGTTATTTTAAAGAACAATTTTAAACACACTTTAAATCTTAATCTTAATATTTTCAAGGTGCGGATTCCTGTTTATATTTAAAGAGGTAAATAAATTTAAAATAAAATATGAAATTTGATGAAATACATTTAAGTATAAAAACTTTATGTTAGGTTTACTATGGTAGTGTTAAATACGTTAGTGTGTTGTATTTTATATAAACCATAAATAAATAAATAATCCAAATATATATGCAGAATTCTGCCCTTAAATAAACTATGATGTAAAACTTGTTCTAAGTATTTTAAGATTATAGTAATAATTTTTGGGATTAATTCGTTTATCTGTATAAATCTGTAGTCTCTGGGCAATATAGTTTGATATTTATTGATATGTTAAAGAGAGATGTCTATCTTGTACAAAGTTTAAAACTTCACGCTTTTGAGAATAAGGATAAATTTTCTTATACTTGAGTAATTTATATTTGGGTGTATCATTAATATTTATTAATACCGAAAACTTAATTCTTTGTTAATATGGAAAAGTTAAATAAGATTACAATTTACATGTAAATATATTTTACGTAAAATAAGATATAAATATTCAACGTTTTTCAAAAACACAAAAAATAATTAAAATAATAAAACTTCATTAAGATTGTAAATATATATATATATATATATATATATATATATATATATATATATATATATACAGTGCGTTGCCAAATTAATGTGAACCCTTGACATATTTACATTTTTATGCCACTTATAATTCCTAAAAATAATCTTATGTTAATGTTGCGCCTTTTTATTAGGTTTTATTATGCTACACTTTATTTTAAGATTAGAATCCAAGGATCTCTTCAAGGATCACTCCAATCATAGGATTGCGATTACAGAATACACTCTGTCTATAATCTTTTCAAACTTCCTTGATATCTGCAGAAATTCTTTGATTAAAGTGTCATGAGATTTAATGTAGATTTAATCAGATTGTTCCCCTTGCATAGCAGCTCAGATGTGTAGAAAATGTATGTGTATGTATGTGTAATGCAATGTATGTATGTATGTATATATATATATATATATATAACCAGATAAATTATCATCAAGTGTTGGTCCCGTTCATTACATTTGTATTTTTTCTTTATGCTTAAAAGTAACCCTCCGTACAGCTGGAGAAAGTCGTTCAGTAGCTTTTATAGGAAGAAAGAGAGCAACATTCATTACTATTAAATGATATAACATTAATAAATAATTCACGGTTCAGTGGTTTTCAAAGTATAGGAACAAAAAGATCAAATAATTATGCCAGATTGCTCTGAAGTAAGAGAAAAAAAATGGAACGATGCCTGTATTTTTATTTGAATTTTAATATTCATAGTGTAATTAAAATTATATGTAAAATTTATACAATATTTACAGAAAAAATAATTAAGGAACATAGTTCCAAATCTCGACATTTGCACTCATACTGAGAAATCAAAAATGTTTTCCTTCAAACTCAGTCGATGAATCAAATTTAAACTAAATTTTTATTGGTTGTTGTCAAAATCTGAAGCAAAACATAGAAGTTCTTCTTTTTTCTTTTAGCGGCCACAGAGCGCCGTCTAAAGGGATTTATTTTTACTACACAACATTGTGGCATAAACCTGCTTTAAAATACATATTTTGTTGCTGAAATAACAAAAATAAAGCATAATCTTATTCATTTACCTTCCGTTTCTCTGAATTATTGCTATTTATCCTTTTAGTTTATGAACTTCAATCATTTCATAATGTATGTATATCAAATTTTAATAAAAAATAAATATTTACTCCAACAATGAATTTTAAAAACGAAATGTCATTTGAAAAACAAAATCATGAATATTCACATATAATTTACTTAATGATTATTAATATATATATATTTGCTATTGTAATTTCACTATTTTATGTTAAAAATATAAATATGTGGTTATATGTCTTCAATAATTCAATATTTTACTTTAACTTGTATTAAAGTTTAAAAGCTTTTCAACTAGAAAATCAAAGAGAATTCAGTGATGAAGTTTATTATAAGCTACAGCAATGATCTTTAACATATCCAAATACGTAATCTTCATAAATGATGATTGGACAAAATGAGATGGGTTTTAAGTCATCAATGTAATCTATATCAATGGATTTTAAAGTAGTAAAATTATTAATGCATGTAACATTTGAATTTGTCGAATTCCTATTTTGAAAACTAGCTGTTGTCTAAATATTACATTAGTTATATTGATTGATTGAAAATGGTTTATATGCAGAAAAACAACATCCATTTCTGCTTATCATGTACGATTTTCACCTAAAAAGAAAAAAAAAATCTAATTATACATCGCATTTCTACTTGTAAATATTACAGTTTTCTTTTTCCTCTGTGTACATTAAAATGATCTTAAAATCATGTTTATAAAAAAGGTAATAAACATTTTTCAAATTTCCATTTTTATTATGCATTATTTTTAAGTATTTAATGACTTATAATATTAAAAAATAACGCAATAATTTAAATACAATGTAGTCGATATAAAAATGTGCCAGTAACATTAAAAGAGCAAAGATAGCTACGGAAAGTTAAAACTGGCACTTGAAATTAAAGAGAAAAAAAAAAGTCTATTGCTTCAGAATAGGATAAAAAAGTTTAGTTCTAACATTCAGATAAGCCTATTTGTTAAGGGGATAAGGAACATTGAAATTAATTATCTGTAATTTTTATTATACTGCTTCTCAAATCATGCACTGCCAGGAAATTTATTATTTTCATGTGTTTTAAATGGTAAAAGTTAATTTAAGGTTTCTTTTGTTCTTTTATGGAAATAATAATACAAAATATTGAAACCAATTTCATAATTTTAAATGTTAATTCTAAGTTTTTTTAAAGATTATTATTATTATTATTATTATTATTATTATTATTATTTTAACGGGAGAGTGGGGTTGAATGAGACGCAAAATGAATGGGGCAATAGCTAGATTTTTATGTTTTGCAATCACCGGAGACTTGACATATTTTCTGATATATGACTGTACTGAGGTCATTCATCAAATGTAGTTTCAGAATCGTTCTTTCCATAGAAGGGCAGAAAAAATTAAAGTGTATTTTGCAGTTGTCATTTTCTGCTGCGAAAGAAAGTTTTCACTGATTAAATTAGGTAGTAGTTAAGACATTAACTATTTGCTTAAACTTAATATAACTCATATATTGTGAAAAGGCATAATCTTTCATTGTGTTTATGATATTCAAGAAGAATATTGACAATTGTTCATTAAGCCTGTTTCCTGTTTCATATGAACATGTGGTGATTGGGTTGAATGAGACAGTTTGAATGGGGATGAGCGGGACATTCCCACTATGTGTTAATTTAAAGTTGTACTCAAGTATTATATTAAAACAAATCTTAAATAGATTTTCAATATTTTTATTACCTATAGCTCAACAGTTATAACATAGAATTTTAAAAATAGCATGGATAAAAAGAAAAAAAAAATAGATTGAAATTAATAGATCTGATTTGTGTTTATAATAATTATGATTAAAAAAAAATATATAAGTTAGAATATTCAATGCAACTTAAACCAATAATTATAAATAAATAAATATATAAATAATTTTTTGATTAAAATCAAAATTCAACTCAAGCTAATTAAATAAATCCTGATGATTATTAATGCTATACAGAGTACAATGCTGATTTTTCCCGATCAGTCGGGAACAAAAATTTATCTGGATAATTTATACTATATTATAACGATTTATCTCTTTCTAGTGTCTTATTTATTTATTTATTTTTTATATCAGATCTTAGTGGATTAAATTACCAAAGCCTAGAACACTAGGAGCTGTGCGAACCAAAGGAATTTTGCCTTTTGACGTTAATTTGAACATCAGTTTATGTTAATTTCAGTAAATTCATAGTGTGTATTAAAATCACATAAACCAATTTAAAAATTTATTTACTTTTCATTTTGTTTTCTTTTCTTTGTTAACTCCAGTCCTGTCCCATTCATCCCCATAAGAGGGGGTCCCATTCCTCCCCATTAATGGGACAATGCACATGCATGTAATATATATATATATATATATATATATATATATATATATTATGAATTAAAAATGATAACTTTTTATTAAAGTTAGTATGTTTATATGTAACTGATTACTGAAGTGTACTTATGAGTAATGTTACAAAATTCTGAATTACATATGGTGAACGTTATCAGTAAATACATTAAAAATTTCCCATTCATCCCCGCTCTCCCCTATATATTACGAATATGCTGTATGTTAGTAAATGGATACGTACGTTAAATTTTTTGAATCTCAATTATACACTAAAAAAAATCTTGTAAATCTGAAACCTTATCGAGATCAAACTTATTTAGCAATCTCTACAAATAAATGCAATTGTAAGAGGCAAGTTTGAGCAAATATCATAGTTTATGACCCAATTCTAGAAAATCAGAAGAATTCGAGAATTTCTCTCTCTCTCTGTTAAAAAAAAATAAAAAAAATAAAAAAAATAAAAAAAAATCCTAACATTCAGCATTTTTTTTCTCCATCTAGAAATGTATAGAATGGAAATTCTCAATCATTTCATCTGTTCAGCTTATTGACGTTGTGAGGTTGAGACGTCAGAACGTCACCACAGTTGTTTTAATTAAGCTGGATCCAGCAAAGTAGGAAGTGGGGACGGTTAAAATCACTCCGTCGCCAGTGGCTCGGTGGAGGTTGAGGTCGAGCTAGTTTTGTGTTGGCAGAGTGCTGCATTAAAACACTTAGTTAAATTAGAAGTGAATTTTAAAAGTACGGATTGAAATGTAGTGAAAGGAGGGTGTAGGAAGAAGTATAGAAATAGAGATGGTTTTAGTAGATGGTGTGGATGTTGGAGGATAGTATAGCGAATGTGATGATTCTTATTTTGGTGAATATCGGAAGTAGAGTAGTGGAGATTTAGTGGCGTGAAGTTAAGTAGTGTTGAGTGTTGGTGAGTGTCTACTAGTTTTCGGAAAGTTCAAGCTGGGTCAGAAGGGAATCCTCTGTCCCATAGTGAAGCCGTAGTATTGGAGTACGATTGCGACCGTCTCTACACCTTCGACTATCTGCTGTGGTGAGATATTTAAGATAATTAAATTGTTGATTTATATATTTTTGATTTAATAATACGCTGACTGAGCTAAGAGCTATTTCCAGGCCGCCCTCCCATTAATCTGGTTCAAATAAACTCTTATTATTGTGTTCAATTCACGTCTCTGGTTTTCTTAGTAATCTAAGAATTTAAGTTAAGATGGAGTTTGCAGAAACGCAAACGCCACAGTGGCGCCCAACTCAGTTCGACATCCATCCCCCCCCACTCGGGTTTATTTTACTGGCTCAAACAATGTACTTAAATTTTTTGAAGATCTTGAACAGTATTTTGATATATGTAAAATTGACGAGGCTGATAAATTTAATTTATTAAAATACTCCTTAAAAGGAGATGCTAAAATCTGGTATGACACCATTGCCTCTAGAGCTCTAGGCCAAAATCCTACGTATGAGGATTTGAAGCTCAAAATTAAAAATTCATTCTCTTCTATTGTGGATAAAACCAAACTCCGTCAAGAACTTTATACGACAAAGATGTCGCTTTTTGACAAACCTACCACATTTTTATTACGTAAATTCGACATTATAAAGTAGCTGGATTTAGTTGTATCTTTTGCCGCTGCAATGGAAATTATAACCCCGCTTTTGACTATTCCTATTCAAGATTCCCTTGATCTGAAACATGTCACCTCTTACGACAGTCTGTTTCAAACCTTAGCTAAATACCAAGAACGACACCCTCCAAGGGCGGAAAACACCTTTAATCGCCAACGGGGTAATGGAAATATGCAAAATTCTAGGCGTGAAAATTTCACCCCCCCTCAAAATTTCAATCGCTATCAACAAGAACGTCAATCGCCACAGCCAAGGCGTAATAACTTTCAAAATTCTCGGAACGATCGTTCTAATCAAAATCAGTCTCGAAACTTTTCTCGAGCTAATAGAAATAACAGAAATTTTCGTAACTCTCGTAATAACCAGAGTCGTCAGTTAAACGAGTAAGTGGCTCTTGTGAGCAGGGTCAACAGCCACTGAATAACTCAACCACCTCATATGTTTAGACACAATTTGTATCAGTCCGGTGGACCTTCCTAATTTGAATGCAATAATTCATGATATTTTCATACCTACTTATTGGGACACTGGTGCTGAACGCTCCTTTCTAGCATATGAAACTTATAAAAAGTATTTTGACTTTAAACCTTTAAAGCGGACAAATTTAAATATTACAACGGCTCAAGGCAAGTCCTGTGTTAATAGAGGCGAAGTCAGCCTGAATATTAAAATTCATAATTTAACTGTTAATTGGCCTTTTTACGCCATCGACGATCTTCAGCATCCCTGCATTATAGGGTTAGATTTTATGAAAGCAAATAATGTTGAAATAAATTTTGCCAATAAATCTTTACATATTGATGATTCTAAGTCAAATTCTAAACCTGTTGAGCCGACAGAGTTAATTGTTAATTTAGAGGAAAGTTCCCTCACTCATATTGAAAAAATTGATTTTGGTAATTTTCTTAATCAGTTTAAACAGTTATTCTCTGAGACACCTGGCTTCACCCATGTTGTTTGCCATGAAATTGACACTGGAACTAATAAACCAGTCTTTAGTAAGCCTTATCGTTATGATCAAGCCAAACAAGATATTATAAATTGGCATATTGACAAAATGTTGAAAAATGATATTATTATGCCTGTAACTTCTCCTTATGCATCTCCTGTTGTTTTATGTCGTAAAAAAAATGGTAAAGCTATTACTGATCCTGAGGCATGGAGATTTTCAATAGATTATCGTAGGCTAAATTCTATTACACAATATCCTCAGTATCCCTTGCCTATAATTGATGATTTGTTAGCTCATATTACAACGACCAGTTTTATGTCTACTCTCGATCTGACATCAGGTTATTTTCAAATTGTAATGAAACCCGCTGATATATCAAAAATATCGTTTATAACTAAAAATGGCACGTTTGGTTTTAAACGAATGCCTTTCGGATGTTCAGGGGCTGTGGCGAAATTCCAAAAAGCCATGGAAACTATACTTAAACCTATTTTGAATAAATTTGTACATGTTTATCTCGATGATATAATAATCACGTCCTCATCTTACAATGAGCATTTAGATCATTTAAAAACTGTTTTTACTCTACTGCAAAATGCAGGATTAACTTTAAATTCCTGTAAGTGCCATTTTGCACGACAGGAAATTAAGTACCTAGGCGTCAAAATAACGCCTGCTGGTATTTCTGTAGATAATGAAAAAGTTCAGCCAGTTTTAAACATGCCCCCTCCTACTACTTCCAAGCAAGTTTCGAGATTTCTAGGCATGTGTGCTTGGTATGGGAAATTTATACCTAATTTTGCTCACATATGCGAGCCCCTCTTTAAACTCAAAAGGAAAAGAGTTAACTTTCACTGGTCAAATGAAGCACAAGAAGCATTTGATAAGTTAAAAACTACACTTAGCGCTCCTCCTGTACTAGCTCATCCTAATTATAAAATTAAATTTCAAGTAGCTACTGATGCTTCTTTGTACGGCATTGGTGCCGTTTTAAGCCAAGAAGGCCGCCCAATAGCATATGCGTCCCTTACGCTTAACGCTGCAGAAAGAAATTATCAAGTAACTGAACGTGAATGTTTAGCAGTGCTTTGGGGACTGCAAAAATTTCGTTTATATTTTACGCAACTCCCAGTAACAGTTGTTACGGATCATGCGGCATTAACTCGGTTAACAACTGGAAAGAACCTCATCCCCCGCATGATTCGATGGACTCTTAAGTTATCTAACTTTAATATAAACATCGAACACCGACCTGGTTCTGACAATATCGTAGCTGACGTTCTTTCACGTACTACTCAAACTCAAGAAAATACGATTGAATCTAATGGGTTAGATCAATCCCTTGCTTTAAATGAAAATAATGATCAGTTTAATTCTACTGTTAAAGCCTCATATATTCATCATTCGCATTTAAAGGCTGAACCGGTTCAATCCGAAATTTTAGCAAACGTGACTGAAACTCGTGTAAAGGAAATTGAAAGTGAACAAGTAAACCAAGGTGCGTCTACAAATCTAGTCACTACCTTAAACGATAAATTCGTATCTGATAAGAAAAAAGTAGCTTTAGCGCTTATGCCAGCATCTGTGTTAAATTCGAGAGATCAATTAATCCAAGAACAAAAAAATGATTCCGAATTTGGATTAATCTATAAGTATTTAGAAGATCCTGAGTCAGTTTCATTAATTGAATCAGCCATTGCCTTAAACTGGTCCCAATCTTTTTCTTTAATCGATGGCTTGCTTTTTTATTCAAAATTATTATCATCTTATGGCGGATTACGAGTTTTAATTCCCCAATCTCTTCGTCAAGCCATCCTATTTGAGTTTCATGACTCTCCAATTTCGGGGCACTTTGGCATTAGGAAAACTTATAAAAAGCTCAAAGATGCCTGTTACTTTCCTAAAATGAGGAAGTTTGTTAATGAATATGTTTCGAGTTGTCGCTTGTGCCAGCAATATAATTATAAAAATGTAAAGCCGGCCGGTAAATTAATACCTATTAAAGTTGATTTTCCAAATCAAATTCTTGGACTCGACTTAAACGGTCCTTACCATCTCTCTAAACCAAATAGATTTTGTTATGTGTTAGTTATGGTTGATTATTTTAGTAAATGGGTTGAATTTGTGCCTTTACGTAAAGCTTCGGCACAAGCAGTGGCCACTGCCTTCTTTAATAATTACATTTCTCGTTACGTCGCCCCCCTTCAAATTGTAACGGACCATGGTCCTCAATTTATAAGTAATGTTTTTAAGGCACTTTGCGATACACTCGAAATTAAACAGTTCTTCACGGTTCCATATCGGCCGCAAGCTAATCAGGCCGAACGTGTTAATAGAACTTTAATTAATATGATTGCGACGTTCATTGGTCATAATCATGAAAATTGGGATCAGTTTCTCTATCATTTTGGCTATGCGATTCGTACAGCGGTAAGTGATGCAACAGGAAAAACTCCCGCTGAATTGTTTTTGGGCAGAAAGATTCTGACCCCCTTTCAAAAACTGGTATTAGTACAGCAAAACGCATCTCAATTTATTACGCGAAATATTGAAGAATTGCTACCAGAAGTTCAGAGAAATTTGAGAAAAGCTCAAGAGCAGCAAGCTGTATATTATAACCTTAAACGTAGAATTTTAGAAGTAAAAGTGGAAGATAAAATACTCCTAGAATCACATTTTCTTAGCTTAAAAAAAGATTCTAAAGTAGCTAAATTTGGGCCAAAATTCATTGGGCCTTTCTCTGTTTTAAAGATAGAAAATAAAAATTTGACAATTGATTTTAACAGCACCCCAACAACCATAAACATTGATCAGATACGCATTTTTAAAGAGCGCACTCAATCATATGCTGAAACTCTTGATAGTGATAGCGTGCAGGGTTCAAACCCACCTGACGAACAGTCCGTCTTTACGCCTAACCTCACTTCCCTGCCGAGTGCTGCTGAGTCTTTTACGGCTGATAGACTACCCACTCCTACAACACCCGAACAATCTGTTCAGGGCACTTCCGCTGACTAATCTTGTGTTAGCAGACCCGTCGCACAAAAGCGAGCTCGTAGTGGGTCATCAAACTTTTCTAATGTGAAATTTCCTAGGCAAACTGGTCGTAAACGCGACTATTCTTTTACTAATAGCTCTTTTATACGATAGATTAAAAAGAAAAATAGCTTGTAACAAGTATCTAAAACGGCCACAAGCCCCCTCCTCAAAGTCCTCTGGAACACATCGCCCACAGAAGGTACTAGCAGTTCCAGATTCAGTGCACACCGACTCTTTCCGACCTAAGAGAAAGGCAAGGGTTCGAAAAAGACCTCCACCCTCTTCATCAGCTAGCGGACGGCACATGGAGAAATTCCTAGCAGCTCCTGACTCGGTCGGCACAGACGAGTTCTCTTTACACCACCGATTCAATACTCGGCGTCAACCCAGACTCCGACAACATGCTCAGCCATATGAATCACATGCCGAACAAGCCTTTTGGGATAGCCCTAGACCCCGGTCTCAAAGCCTGCAACCATGTGGCCTAGCTGACGAGTACATCGAGCACATTTACCAAGACCTCTAACCTTCCTGAAGTTACAGCTGCAAATTCACATCAGGTGATACCGTTCTATATTTTTTTTCTATTACAAGTGCATTTCTGTCAGAGCTGTACAAAATGTTCGACATACTTTGAAGCCTTTTTGGGACTTCATATTTTAAGAACTCTTACGAAAGTTATGGACTTTCCCAAACTAAAAATACAAAATTTAATTTAGCCATGAACTTTCAAATCAAAATTCATGTTCTGCTTCAATGTCAACATTTTTGTTCTCTCTTAATTATCTATTTTATGTATGTATTAAGTTCTTTTACCTTGTAGCCATCACCTGCAGAAAGCTGGTAATATAAACTGTTTTTTTGGACCCTTTGTAAATCCCCCCCCCCCCTTTTTTCTTTTGTATTTCTATAAATGATGCATTTATAAACTGCATATTTGTATTTGTAAAACTTTTGAATATTTGTCTAAAAGTTTATCTGTATGTACTTTTAGAGGGAAAAAAATGTTTTTTTTTTAGCTATAAGCATAAAAAGCATGTTTAACCATATAACATTAAAAAGACTAACTGCTCAGTTTTTTCGCTTATGCTTTAGCTAAGGAGGGAGAAATATTTCTGTATGTAACCTATCTATTATGTTAATAGAGACGAATATGTCTCGGTTTCTTCTAGAGATGAATTCTAACTATTTTTTTTTACTATGCATACTGTAAAAGTTTTTCCCATTTTAGACACACTCTGATGGACTATTCCTCTTAATCTGATGTTAAAAGTATTTTTATCTGAAGTGAAAGATCTCTTAATCTGATGTCAAAAAGTTCTTTTTCCTGGATGTGGACAGCCTGCACAATCCGACGTCTACTTTTTCCTGAAGGCAATTAAACTGCTAGCCACTTCATCTGCAGGATCGATTTTCAAGTTCCCCATCCTATTTAATACCATTAAAGTTCATTAAAGACTTTTTTCTTCACTTAGATATGTTAAAAAGATTATTTGTGGGATATGAACAAGCTGTGCAACACACTTTATTCTACAGCAAGAAATTATCGCATTTGTACATGCGAGTCTCTTTATAATTCTACAATATATCATTAAAGTCATACAATTGCCTTCCTGGCCTAACAGGGAGACGTGTGTAAATCCTACTGTAAGCCTGGTTTTAGCTCAGTCAGAGTCCCGGAGTTCTCGGGGTAAAAGTACGCCTTTTATTTAAAATCTTAAATTAATTTTTTTTGCGTCCCCGAGTTTTCGCTCAGGGATTTAACAAATTTTTAAGTTTTTCTCTCCCGGTTAAAATTTAAGTGACGGCTGCACTCTCACTTCAGAGATTTGAGATAGTTAGATATGGAATGAAGCTATTTAAATTTACTCGATCAAACCCGTTGGGGATATTCCTGACTAAATGTTTTTCTTGGAGGGGGACTGTGAGGTTGAGACTTCAGAACGTCACCACAGTTGTTTTAATTAAGCTGGATCCAGCAAAGTAGGAACAGGGGACGGTTAAAATCACTCCGTCGCCAGTGACTCGGTGAAGGTTGAGGTCGAGCTAGTTTTGTGTCGGCAGGGTGCTGCATTAAAAGACTTAGATTTTGAATATTATTTAAATTAGAAGTGATTTTTAAAAGTACGGATTGAAATGTAGTGAAAGGAGGGTGTAGGAAGAAGTATAAAAATAGAGATGGTTTTAGTAGATGGTGTGGATGTTGGAGGATATTATAGTGGTTGTGATGAATCTTAGTTTGACGGATATTGAGAAGTAGAGCAGTGGAGATTTAGCGGCGTGAAGTTAAGTAGTGTTGAGTGTTGGTGAGTGTCTACTAGTTTTCGGAAGGTTCAAGCTGGGTCAGAAGGGAATCCTCTGTCCCATAGAGAAGCCGTGGTATTGGAGTACGAGTGCGACCGTCTCTACGCCTTCGATTATCTGCTGTGGTGAGATATTTAAGATAATTAAATTGTTGATTTAGATATTTTTGATTTAGTAATACGCTGACTGAGCTAAGATCTATTTTCCAGGCCGCCCTCCCATTAATCTGTTTCAATAAACTTTTATTGTTTGTTCAATTCAAGTCTCTTGTTTTCTTAGTAATCTAAGTATTTAAGTTAAGTTTGCAGAAACGCAAACGCCACAACGTAACTTATACGCATAGATGACAAAGCTATATTTCTTGTTTAAGGATTTAGAAAATGGCCAGTTATTCCTTGTAGATGTATGCGGTATATTTTATTTCTCAGAGTAGTATCAGTTAGAAACAAAAAAAGTGTAAAACTTAAAATCTTTCTGAATTTCGTCATGTGACTGGATTTGAAAAGTTGCTATATTGCAACAATTTCTTGATTTCAAAATGAATGACAAGGTTTTTGAAAAAAAAACATTGATTGACATCCACACAAATTTTTAAAAGGATTCGCTGAAAACAAACTAGCAAGGAGCATTATAATTTACAAGTTATTAACGCAATTTGGAACGCAACAACAATAAATTTAGTAAAAGAAAAACATAATAGTCAGAATATTGTTTCTCTATCTAGATATGTATAAACTGGAAATTCTCAATCATTTCTTCTATTCAGCTTATTGACGTAACTTATACGCATAGATCAGAAAGCTATATTTCTTGTTTAAGGATTTAGAAAATGACCAGTTATTTGTTGTAGATGTAGGCGGTATATTTTATTTCTCAGCGTAGGATCAGTTAGAAACAAAACAGTGTAAAACTTAAAACCTTTCTGAATTTTCGTCATATGACTGAATTTGAAAGGTTGTAATAAATGCAACAATTTCTTGATTTCAAAATGAATGACAAGGTTTTTCAAAAACACATTGATTGACATCCACACAAATTTTCAAAAGGATTCGCTGAAAACAAACTAGCAAGGAGCATTATAATTTACAAGTTATTAACGAAGTTTGGAACGCAACAACAATATAATATATATATATATATATATATATTCAGAATATTGTTTCTCTATCTAGAAATGTATAGACTGGAAATTCTCAATCATTTCTTCTATTCAGCTTCTTGAAGTAACTTATACGCATAGATCCGAAAGCTATATTTCTTGTTTAAGGATTTAGAAAATGACCAGTTATACGTTGTAGATGTAGGCGGTATATTTTATTTCTCAGCGTAGGATCAGTTAGAAACAAAACAGTGTAAAACTTAAAATCTTTCTGAATTTTCGTCATGCGATTGAATTTGAAATGTTGTAATAAATGCAACATTTTCTTGATTTCAAAATGAATGACAAGGTTTTTGAAATCACATTGATTGACATCCTCACAAAATTTTAAAAGGATTCGATGAAAACAAATTAGCAAAGAGCATTATAATTTACAAGTTGTTCCCGAAATTTGGAACGCAACAACAATAAATTTAGTTTAAAATTTTATTAAAAAAAAAAAAAAAAAAAACACTGTTTAAGGATTTATAGATTGATATTAATTTTAAAATATTACAAAGCTTAGTGCACTATTTTTAATTTCATTGATTTTGACAGTTTTTCATCAACAATTTTTTAATTAATTAACAGTAAAGAGTAAATCTGTAAAAAAAAATCTTAAAAAATTCAATTCTGAATTAATAATGTAAAGAACATGTTAAACCTCATACACTGAATAAAAAAAATCTGTAACTGACACATACAATCTAAATTGTGGCTCTAGTAAAAATAGTCCCGTGTCATCTTTATAAATTCTAGTCCCCTTTAAAAGTGGGTTCTAGAAAACCATATTAGAATTGTAGAGCGTTTGCCTATGTTAACAAATTCAAAGATATTTAAATATCTCTACAAATAAATGAGAATACAAGAGGCGAGTTCAGCAACTATAATCTTTGTTTACGACCCAATTCTAGAAAATCAAACGAGAATTTCTCGCAATAAAATTAATCCATTTTATTCAGAATATTATTTCAACATCTAGAAATGACAGTAAATTCTCGATTATTTTATCTATTCAGCTTATTGGTGTAACTTTCACGCAAAGCTCGTAAATGTAGAGGGGGAATAAATTTAAATTTACGATTTCGAAACACTATAACTTTAAAACTACCCATCAGAGTGATTTGATATTTTACCAGAGCAATCGTGAGACAATGAAATTTGTTTGAAGGATGAAAAAAGTAATTCCAACATGTTCCTATAGACGGCGCTGTCAGGGTAGGGTAATGTCAGAGCAAACGCCTGAATGGACTCATTAAACACAAGAATGTTGTTAGTAACACAATGAAATAGCAGGAAACAATGGACTTCAACGGTTTACTACAATTTTTACAGCAAAAAGTCAAGCATACGTGTTTACATCTGAAACACTCATAATGAGAGAGGAGCTTCATGAAACAAATACTTTGCGGATAGTTAACGGCACATATTGGAACTTTTTTTTTTTTTTTTTTTTTTTTTTTTTGCCAAACAAAATTTCATTGCCTCACGATTGCTCTGGTAAATTATCAAATTGCTCTGATGGGTAGTTATAAAATTACAGAATTTTGAAATTGTAACTTTAATTATAATCACCCTGTATATTTCTAATTTAGGGATTTAGAAGATTATCGCTTATTCGTTCTAGATAAATGCTGTGTATATAAATATTTTCTCAGTATATATTTGGGCAATTGTTGTGTATTGAAGAGGAAAATGTGACCAGTAGAAAATTAAACAAATGTCAAAATATTTTGAATCCCTGTAAAAAGTAATGCTTTAAATGCGTTTTGCCTGTAGCATGTGATCATGAGGATATTTCTAATCATCTGTATATTTTTTTATGAGTCGGCCACATATAACCATGGAGATTTAACCTTTATATATATATATATATATATATATATATATATATATATATATATATATGTATATATAAATATATATGCACTGAGTCTAATACTCCACGTGTGCTATGAATTTTTTTCTTCACTTAAAAGTAAAAAAAAAAAAAAAAAGTTATATCTCTATGAATACATGTATTCACCTCATACAAATTTATACAGATAACGAGAAAAATCATCGTAATTACTGGCTTTAGCCATAAAGCATTGAAAACATATATATATATATATATATATTTTTTTTTTTTTGGGGGGGGGAGCTCTTTTCTTTTGAGGTTTAACAGGTTCTTTACACTACCAAAGCTTCAAGATGGTTTATAAATAACTTTTTCTAGATAATTGTCAAAACATCTATATTCGAAAGTGTCCAAATACGTTTGTATTATTCTGTGTTATTTTCCTATTATATATATAATATAAAGAAAAAAAAAAATCTGAATGATGTCTGCGCTTTTTGTGATTACTTAAAATCTGTCATAAATATTTCAACCTTGTGTTACGTAAGTGAGAATTGTACCATTTCTTATATTTATACATTAAAGTAATTTAAAATCATCATAAAATAGATTTTGCAGCAGTTATATTCATAATGACAATTCTACGTGAATTTTTTTTTTTTTTTTTTTTTTTTTTTTTAGTGGTGGAGGAGGGGGTTAGTTAAAATGACATTATTTTTATTACTATTGTTTATTTTCAAAAAAAAAAAAAAAAAAAAAAAAAAAAAGTAAATAAAAAGTAAAATGAAAGAGAAGAGTATATTTCAAAAGAGAAAAGTTTAACTAGGTGCAAACACTATTTACTCCTGAACTGGTTTGTAACAAATCTTGTGGACATGGCTCTTAAAACCGCTAAAGGTGATATTGTACCTTTCATATCATCATTTCTTTTACAATCTGAAACAAATTTGGAAGGCGTGCGTAAAGTTTCCCTCACTCTTTTTTTTTTTTTGGTCCATATGTATGAAGTATTTTACATTTTAATTAAACCCACTGCGGACACAGCACATAGGTTAGGCGCGTATGAAGTTTTGTAACACTGTTAAAATTTATTTATTTATTTATTTTTATATTTTTCTTTCTTTCTTTATTTCTCTCTTTTTTTTTTTTTTTTTTTGGTACCTGTATAATAAGTTCATAAGTGAACTTTGTCTCATTATCTATTCGAAAAATAAATTGTGTTCAAACTCATTTCTTTTCTACTCATTAAACATTTTAGTAATTAATTGTTTATCGGTGTTTGGTATAATTTTAAAATAATATATCATGTCATAATAAGAATATTTCTTTTTTATTCCTCTCAAAAAAAAAAAAAAAAAAAAAATATATATATATAAAATTGAAAATTAAATTACTAATTACTATGTAAGGAATATATATATATATAGTGTAATTACAGATTTTAAGAGATATAAGAAACAAACATCAATTTCGTTATTTAGACATATTTAATTATTTATCATTGTAACTTTATTTAACCCAAATATTTTTTTTTTTTTTTTTTGTTTATATTTTTCATACATAAGTTTTTCGTGCATAAATAATAATATATATCTCAAAACCATACAATAAGTTAGGCAATTTTAGATAATGTTTATATTTATTTATATATTTATTTATTTATTAGTATAATTTCATTAAATTATAATTAATTATTGTGTTTTCACTAATATATTTCACAATGTTAAAAGGTTTGGTTGAATAACTTCTATAGTCCATTATTTCCCTTCCAGCAGATAGTGCAGTTTGAAAAGGTTCGAAAATTCTGATTCAAAGTGAAGTGTATTATGTAGTACCGAATAACCAGCGTAAGAGATCTTTTACGTTTGAAATTACAAAATCTTCATAAAAGCTGATTCTACAAAATGAAGAGGATTGATATTCATCAAAGAAAACTATTTCAATAGACATCAAAGGACAAAATATATTGGTGCATATGAAATATCTATTGATATATTGTTTAATATAAGAAATACAGAATTGAATTAATTTTTATTATATATATATATATATATATACATAGTTATTTTTATTAGGATATGCATTTTTTATTGTATTATATTGTTTATATGTATACATAATTTGATCACCGGAATTTAAATAAAAAATAATAATAAATAAAAAATAAATAAAGAAGTTCGCTATATATAGAATGTGCAATGCATTTGTTTATTTTATATATTTGACGATTTTTCATGATATGTATTATATTTTATAAATTATTTAGTTATTTTTTATTAGCATGATTCTAATAGAATACGTAAAAAAAAAAAAAAAAAAAAAAACCTTACATGGTATTATTTATTTTTTGTTTTTGATTAATTCATAATGAAGTATTTAATTACGAAATTAAAATATTAATTTCAAATTTACATACGTTGGTAATTATACAGGTGTTGGACAAAATAATGTGAACACATTTGCATTTTTATATTTTGTCGAATATCTTGGAAAACATTTAACGTGTTGTTCTTGAATTTTGAAAAAAAAAAAAATCTTCATATTTTTCAACAAAAAAATTTTGACACGAAATCCGGTAGGAGCAATCCAATAAAATAAAAAGTATTTGCGATAACCCTGTTTACGGAAATGCTTCGATTGATCTGCATATTTTAGATATGATTATAAATGGTATATTTTAACCGAGTTTTGTGGGGAAATTTTGAATAATCAAGAAGTTATTAATATTTTATTAAAAAAAAAAAAAAAAAAAAAAAAAAATCGCAAGTTTTTATTTTATAACTCAAAAAGTTTTTCTTAGATTTCGTGAAACTTTCGGAGAACATGATGAAATTTGCCGAAATCGTTATACTACAGTTTAAAACAAATATAGTTAATATTCAAAGATATATGAACAGTGGTAGCATATATATATATATATATATATATATATATATATATATACATATATATTACTGTGAATACACAGACTATGGCAAAAAAACTTTGACATAGTGTTATACCCAACTGTATAGAGCACCTTATTAAAAAAAAATACAGTTGGATATCACAAAAATTCATATAGGTATGGGTGATTAAATAAACATTTTTCTGAAAAGGTATTTACGATAAGGGGTCAATCACAAATGAAAGTTTCTATCAGAAAGACTATATTACACAATGAAACTTGATAGAATATTTGCGATTCATTTTCTTCTATAAGTATGTACTAGATACCAAAAAATAAAAATAAATATATAAATAAATAAATAAATAAAAATATTGGTAATAGGAATTGTTTGAAATAAAAAATTAATAATATTTTTTTTTTCCGTTAATACAAATTTTCATTTGTAAATAACCTCTTATTGTAATGATACTTTTAGAGAGCAGCCGAAAAACAGCTCATTTAATCACCGATATACCTATGAATTTTCGTGAGACTACACCGGACTTTTTTTGGAAGGGGCTCTATACAGTTGAGTATTAAACTATGTCAAAGTGTTTGCTATAGTCCACACATGCGCGGCAATAAATTATTTATGGCAAATTTCCATATATCTTTGAATATTATAATCATGTAAGTTATCATGTTTTCTGAAAATTTCATGCAATTAAAATAATAATAAT
Source organism: Salticus scenicus (assembly GCA_963930645.1). Classification (NCBI taxonomy): domain Eukaryota; kingdom Metazoa; phylum Arthropoda; class Arachnida; order Araneae; family Salticidae; genus Salticus; species Salticus scenicus. The sequence continues at coordinate 136,195,429 of OZ005656.1, read as the reverse complement.
AATAATAATAATAATAACTTTTTGCATTTTTAAACAAAATAATTATAACTCCTTAAATATCCCCACAAAACTGTACACTCAATGCCAAATTCTCAATTTATCAAAAAAAAAAAAAAAAAAATCATTGTTTAAATATCCATTAATAAAAAGTAAATTTTAATAACAAAATATTTACCATAAAATTATTCATTATTATATTATTCACGCATTATTTATTAAATTTTAATCACACGATATTATGCAAATTATATGTAAAACAAATTGTGGAATATAGTGTTAGATAACATCTTATTAAAATATTTATTTCAATAAAACAAATTTATGATATATCGATTTTACTTTTTCATAAAATGATGCAACAAACTTTTACGTTTAAAACGATTTTTTATTTTTTATTTTTTATATATATTTTTTTTATGAATTCTTTATGAAATGTCTACGATTAAATTATGCGAAAATTTATTTACAGAAAACATTGCGTTAAAATTTATCAAAGTTGACACCTTCGCAATCAGTGCGAAACAATCGTTTTTGCAAAGGCAAATTCTTACTTATAAACATTTTTATATATTGGTAGTGCATATTGTATCATTAAAACTAAATTAAGTTAAGAAGAATTGTACAATATTAAATGAATGAAAAAATTAACATAAACGTAACAAATATGCATTTTGCTCTAATGAATTAATCTCCTTCACAGTTACAATAATATTCCAAGTACCTTTAAATTAATTAATGCATCAGCCTGATGCCAACATAATTATACAATTGGGATCAATTCTGTTTCAAGTGTAGTTAATCACCTAATTACAAATGGAGTAGTTTACGCGGTTAATACTATTTACCATTGAAAATGCTTATTAAAATGTAGTAAGTTAATGTAAATGCTTCAAAATAAAATAATATTTATTAATGTATAATAAATCGAAATAAAAAATGTTGGATTTAAATCGCCTACTTCTAAAAAAAAAAAAAAAAAAAAAAAAAAAAAAAATCTGGAGTGACTCCACTCGACTTTCCGAACATTGAGTAACTAACAGTTTTGTAGATAAAATAAAGAAAGAGGAGTTGCTAAGCAAACAAAAGAGAGAAAACCATAATAGAGTGTTTGAGTTTTTTTCTCCATATATCACACGAGGTTTTATTTAACGCTACTGAACTTTGAGCCCTTAGATCATAATGATAAAGAATTTTTCGTTGTGTCCCTGTAAAAATCTATAAATGCTAGATTCACCAAAATTCTTAAAGTTATTGCAACAGTGATTTATAATATTCATACAAATTTTCAGCTCAATTGAATAAGGCGTTTAGATGCTATCGCACTTTTAAAAATTTGGTCTCATAGGCCATAATGATAAAGAAATTTTCTTTGTGTCCCTGTAAAAAAACTGTAAGTGATAGATTCACCAAAATGTATACAGTTGGTGCATATGTGACTTATAACATGTGTAAAAAATTTTTGCTCAGATTAATAAGGCGTTTAGACGCTATCACACTTTTAAAGATTTGGCCCCATAGGCCATAATGATAAAGAATTTTTCTTTGTGTCCCTGTAAAAAAACTATAAGTGCTAGATTCTCCAAAATCTATACAGATTGAGAATCTGTGACCTATAATATGTGTATAAAGTTTTTGCTCAATTGAATAAGGCGTTTAGATGCTATCGCACTTTTAAGATTTTGGTCCCATAGGCCATAATGATAAAGAATTTTTCTTTGTGTCCCTGTAAAAAAACTATAAGTGCTACATTCACCAAAATCTATAGGGTTCGTACTATGGTGACTTACAATATACGTACCAACTTTCAGCTTATTCGAACAAAGCGTTTAGACGCTAGCGTGTTCACTCACAGACATACACACATACATACACACATACACACACATATACATACATCATCTCAAAAATAGTGGAAACGGACTCAGGGGACCTCGAAACGTATAGAAACATCAAAATCTCCAATTCGGATTTTTGACATGATTACAATACTTTCCTCACTATAGTGTTCGGAAAGTAAAAAAAAAAAAAAAAAAAAACACTTTATTACAAAAACTAAAATGTTTTCAAAAGTCAAAAAAAAAAAAAAAAAAAAAAAAACTTTAGTGAAATTATTTTTAAATCTTGGCTGATTCATTGAAAGATGCCATGGAATTTAAAATATATGTGATTGCAAATGAAATGTTAAAAATTATAATAATAATAATAATAATAATAATAATTGCCGAAACGTCAGTGGAGGCCCTACATTGCGACTCAAACCGGTTTTGGGCTGTGTCTGTGTGTCTGTCTGTCACGCGATAGCGGCCGCACAAATAGCGCTATTGACTTGGAATTTGGTACACATGTTCATGAGCCCCACAAAATCAGCTGTATAGTTTTTGGTATGTATTAGATTTGTAGTTCGTATACAGGGACACGCCAAAGTTTTTCTTATCATTACGGCCTATGGGAGGAATTTGTATGTATCGCGATAGCGGCCGCAAAAATACGCTATTGACTTGAAATTTAGTATACATGTTTAGGAGCCCTCGAAATCACCTGTATGTTTTTGGGTGTGTATTCCATTTGTAATTCGTGTACAGGGACACGCCAGAGTTTTTCTTACCATTACGACCTACGGGAGGAATTTGTATGTACCGCGATAGCCACCGCAAAAATCAAGCTATTGACTTCCAATTTTTGTCGAAACGTCAGAGGAGGCCCTCTGTTGAGACTCAAAAGGATTTTGGGTGCCGGCTGTCCGTCTGTATGTCTGTCTGTCGTGTGATAGCGGCCGCAAAAATCACGCTATTGACTTGAAATTTGGTACACATGTTCATGAGCCCCACGAAATCAGCTGTATGGTTTTTGGTATGTATTCCATTTGTAGTTCGTATACAGGGACACGCCAAAGTTTTTCTTATCATTACGGCCTATGGGAAGAATTTGTATGTACCGAGATAGCGGCCCCAAAAATCACACTATTCACTGCAAATTTGGTACACATGTTCATGAGCTCAACAGAAATAACTGTATAGTGTTAGGCGTGTATTCCATTTGTCGTTCGTGTACAGGGACACGCCAAAGTGTTTCTTATCATTACTGTCTATGGGAAGAATTTGTATGTACCGCAATAGCGGCCGCAAAAATCCTTCGATTGACTTGCAAATTGTCGCACAGTTTCCAGCTTTGCATATAAGTAGCTGTATAATTTTTATTGCTATATTGTTTATAAACTGTGTACAGGGACACGCCAAAATTCTTAACATTACGGCGTATGGGGTGAATTTCGTTTAAACGTATTTTAATACCATTACTTTGCAATCAAGAAAATAAAACTAGCGTACGTGAGTAAGATGCTTAAACTTATGTTGTTTGAAGAAAATATGTGTTTTTAAGATTTCTAATTAATGTACAGGACCTTACAAAAGTGTTCTGACAATGTCACGGTGTCATCCAAACGATGTTAAATTTGGAACAATTATTAATTTTAAATGCAAAATAAGCTGAATAGTTTTTACTGGTGTATACAATGTTTATGGTTCGTTTACAGAGACACACAAAAAAATTTCGTAACATTGGAGCCTATGGACAAATTTTTATTTAAGCGCGCACTTTAATGCGTTTATGCTGAATTGAAATTAATAAAATTAACATACATTATAAAGATGCTTAAAATCATGTTTACTCTTAAAAAAGGGTATGTATCGACTAAATAATTAATGGGACCACACAAAATAATTACGAGTATGTACTGTAATCATTCAAATGATGTCAAATTAGTTTGAAAAATTAATGAGTTATAATTAATTAGGTTTTTTCTTATTTTTGGCATTTATAATGATTGTGGCTACTTTACCGGGATACATAAAAGAATTTCGTACTATTACGGTCTATAGTCGGTATTTCTTAAGAGTATTTTAACATGGTTACACTACACCCTATCAAATATAATGGAATTTTATTAGAATTTTAAAAGCATTTTTTCCTGTGGAAAATTGTGGTATAGAATTGGTAGTTAACTTAAAGGTTACGCAAAATATTTCCGATATGCTATGTATTTTTTTTTTTTTTTTTTTTTTTTTTTTTTGTATGAAATTTGGTAGTTATTAAATTTGGTAATTATGAATTTCAGGGAAATAATACAAGACAGTCGTTTATTAAGAATACATATTGTTGCGTACTTGGGGGGTTCGTAAGTTGTCCGAGAATGAAAGGCGAAACTTGTAATTATTCAGTGATTTATTCACAGAAAGTTCCAGAAAAATACAGGTCTATAAACCAAGTATCAGCTTCAATTTAATCAGTAAACACAGTTTAATCAATAGCCGTTAACAGCACAACAACAGCACAAACTGTTTAAGCAAGTCTCATTCAAAAAGGCTCAAGGCAAAGCAAACTGACGCAGATCTGAGACCGACTGCCTCGGTGAAAAAAATGCTCCTTTTATACTTTTCTATAGAACCCAGGCTGTTCTGGAAAATTCTCGTATCTCATCAGCCAATGAGATTAGAGTGTCCATATTTGGTATATCCCTAATAAGGAATTTCTCGCCAAGGTCGCCAAAAAATCGCCAAAGAGGGAAACAGTCGCCAAATTTGGCGACAAATCCATTTCTTCCCTTCTTGGAGCTTTTTAATGCGTTTTTAATGGAAAATTAGGCTATTTTAACACTAAAATGACTAGAAATGCAGAAAATTAGCATTTTATCAACTTACTAAGCCTCGTTGAAAGAATTTATGGAAAAGTAAATACAATTATTTATAATTCCGTATCACTTTATATGATATACAGATAAGTATACAAAGAGAGATAGAGCAGGGGTTGAGGGAGGCTGCAGCCCCCCCTCAGGAATGTATCTGATTATGATAACAAGTCTATCGAATCAATATATACTGTTATATAATAAGGAATAAATAAAAATGACCTATTGAATAATGTCTGATACAAATAGGACGTTGAGGCTCCTGATCTGCAGATCCACTAGTAATAATAATAATCGCCGTATAAGTAATAAAAAAAATATATCACATTCTGCAGAAGTATCAGAACAAAAATTTAGATTTTTAATCCCTTAACGCGCGCTGTCCTCGCGGCGAGGACGCAAATTTAAGATTAAGATGCAAAAATTCATCCCGGAAATTTTTTAGCAAAAATTTACGTTTATAACATATCAGAAAAGGCCGTTTTTTTTTTTTTTTTTTTTTTTTTTTTTTTTTTTTTCCTTGAAATTTAAAATTTCTTTTAGTTTAATTTAGTTCATGAATTCTGGTGCCAGTATAATTTAAATGATCCGAATTGTTTTGCGCCGCAAAGGGTTAAGTCACATGGAAAGTTTATTGTGTTTGTTTATAATAACCCACAATAGCGAAATGTTAAAAAAAAAGTCTAATATTTACATTTCTGCAATATACATTTCCGAAAATGCCAACATTTTGAATAATTTCTATGATATTTATTGATATTGTTAGGCTATAAAATGATACTTTTCTTGAATATCAAACATTATAAAAAATTCTAGCGTGCAACAATTAACATATTAATACAAATTTCGGTCATATTTAACAACTGAGCTTATGAAAACAGGATTTGTCATGGTGTTAAGCAAAAACCACCTTTGTAAGCATAACTCGGCTCCAAATTACTTCACGGTAAAGAAATTGCAGACGGGAGACTAGACTTAAATCAAAATAATCATTTTGTGTGATTGTGGAGTTTTGGATTTTTAAGGGAGGGGGGTAAAAATTATTTTCGGAGGTGCAGAAGGCAAAAACACCTTTATAAGCATAACTCGGCTCCAAATTACTTCACGGGGAAGAAATAGCAGTTGGGGAGATTAGACTTAAGTACAAAAAAAAAAAAAAAAAAAAAAAACATTTTCGGCGATTGTGACATTTTGGATATTTAATGGGGAGGGGGTAAAAATGATTTTCGGCTTCAAATCATCTCAGTAATATTAAATTTTTTGTATGGGTAGTTTATAAGTTCCCAACACGCTCTGTAAAGGGATTTTACGGAATTTCCCCCACCCCCCTTTAAGGGCGGGAGGGGGCGGTAAAAACACGCTTATATGAGTAACTGTACTCCAAATTATCTCAGGGTAGCGATTTTTTGATATGTAGATTGGTTATGCGTGCTCAAGACACACACTACAAGGTGATTTTGTAAAATTTCACCATATCCCATTAGGGGGTGGAGGGGGAAATCATTTTTCATTTCTGCTCTGAACTGCGACATCCCCCCCCCCTTTCCCACTGGGGTGGCAGAAAGCAAAAGCCACCTTTTATAAACATAACTCGACTCCAAACTACTTCACGGTGAAGAAATTGCAGATGGAGAGACGACTTGAATACAAAATATATATATATATATATATATATATATATATATATATATATATATATATATATATATATATATATCTGCGATTTTGGAATTTTGGATTTTTAAAAAGGGGGGTGGGAAATGTTATTTTCGGCGGCAAATTTAGCAATGTACGGATTTTAGAGTAAAATTCTACCAGTAATAGCTCAAAGATATAAAAATAACCGCCAAGCGTTTTCTTGAAACGGTTTTCATAAACTCATTTTTGATTTTTTCCGATTTCCGATTTTTGGAAGGAGTTACGAGGGGGCAAATTCCAACCCTGTTTTAGCGCTAAATTTGTCTGTGGAAATCTATACTGGCTAAAGTCACAAATTTTAGTGTCTGTCTTATTTACGAGTGTCCAACACCAATAGTAACGGAATTCTGCGAAATTCCCTCCATTTCCTTCCTTGGGGAAGTGGGGGAATAAACACGTTTCCAAACATACCTTTGCTTCAAATTATCTCAGTAAGATTGAATTTTATGTGTGGGTTGTTTATGCGTTCCCAACATACACTATAAAAGGATTTTACTCCTTCTACACTCTTTAAGGGCAGGGGGCGAAAACACGCTTATAACAGTAACTGTGCTCCAACTTATCTCAGGATAGCAATTTTTTAATATGTAGATTGGTTATGCGGGCTCAAGGCACACACTACGAAGGGATTTTGTAAAATTCCACCATATCCCCTTTTGGGGTAGAGGGGGAAGTAATTTTTCCATGCAAAACTCCGCTTTGAACTGTCTTAGGGACTTTTTATGCGTGGGCTGGTTATGCTTTTCCAACACGCACTATAAAGTGATTTTGTGAATTTTTCTCTTTCCACTCTTTAAGGGTGGGGTGTAGGACGGCAAAAACGCGTTTTAAAGAGTAACTCTGCTCCAAATTATTTCAGGAAAGCGATTTTTTGATATGTCGATTGGCTATGCGTACTCAACACACAAAAACTACAAAGGGATTATATGAAAATATTTGTTAACCACCCTTTTGAGGGTTTGAGGGGTAAAAAACAAATTCCCATTCCTAACATTGTTCAAAATTATCCTAGAATGACAATTTTTTAAGTGTGGACTAGTTATGCGTATTCAACACACGCTAGAAAGTGATTTTGTAAAATTACACCCTTTCGCCCTTTAGGGGCGAGGTGGCAACACACATGTATTCATACGTAACTCTGCAGTAAATTATCTTAGGAAGGACCTTTTTTATGTGTGGGCCAGTTACATGTATTTTACTAATAATAGAAAGAGATTTTGCAAAATTAACTCCCCTTTTTTTCTTTTAAGATCGGGGCTAAAAAAACACTTGGGGAGGAATAAAAAACGCGTTTTAAAACATAAGTCTGCTTGAAATAATCTCAGGATCTCGATTTGTTAATGTGTCGGTTATGTACGTGTATACAACGTGAACTTTAAAGAGATTTTGTGAAATTACCTCCCCATCTATTTTAGTTGTGAGCGGGGCAAAAAAACACGTTTTTAAGCTTAAATCCGCTCCAAATTACCCTTGAATGATGAGTTTTGGTGTGTGGATTTTGACTAAATTTACGTAATATTTACGCTGATGTGATATTGCAAATTTTTCCACTTTACTTTCGATGGAAGGGGAGTAAAAGACAGGCAAGTTGCATTGTTGCCTACGCATTGTTGCTCCAGACTTGAAGGGTGGCGTGTGGGAAAACCGCTAACGAAGGTAGCGAGAACTTTAACTTAGATTTTGACTGATTTCAATGATTTTTTAATTATTATTAAGGTATGGTATTTTGTGAGTTAGTTTCAATATAATAACCAGCGAAGCGGACATTGCCTGCTAGTATGGGATAAATCACACAGGCAGGAGATACGATAAATACACCAAGAAATAAAAATGTCCATTGGACTTCTTATTTGAAAAATGATACGTTTATCGAAAAGCAAAATAAATAAATAAATAAAATGAAATCATAGCGTTTAAAAACTTTAGCTATGGTATGCATTGGTCTAGGAATATAGGTTAAAACATAACTGTTATTGGAAGATACTGATTTAGGACACGAAGTACGAGGAATCCATATGTTTGAATAGTTTTATGTATAATGGAAGGGTAAAAACTTTTGTCAAATGCGATGGCTTTCAGATATTTTATTTCTGTTCTTAGTAAAAAAGAAACGGTATAGATAGAACTGTTAACAACTGTTAACAAAAGAAAATAATCTGGTGTGTCACTCACACGACTTTCTCTTACCCTGAAATTTAATACTATAAATACAGGTTGGAGATTAAGAGGTAAGATAACGATGATATGTAAACCTATGTTAAACAATTCAAATTAGGCTTCGGAAGAGTTTTATATGATAATTAATTCTGTGTGTGAGGGGAGCTACCGCCCCCCTCAACCCCCCGTTTCATTAATGCACCTAGATTTAAATAAAATTTAATTCGGTTATAAAAAAATAATTCTGTTTTTAAAAAAAATTTATTAAAATTATTATTTAAAAAAAATTATCTTTTATGATAATGCAGACGATTTCCATATTAGAGAAGTAGTATAACACTAAATATCCAAAAAAAGTCCATTTTATTCTCAGTATTAAAAAAAAAAAAAAAAAAAAAAAAAACATTTGCACTTCGGGAGTGCCGACAGAAGTGAAAACGTGAACAATTACGTGTGTATTTCTTGAATCATCAGGAAATTTTTTATTGTGTAGGAAATGCTTTTAAATAAAGTGTTTTTTTATTCATTAATATAAACTACTACTACAAAAATTATATTACAATTTTATTTAATGCGCTAACTGCAATAGAGACAGTGTCCGGAGATGAGAGAAGTGGTGTAGAGCCGCACCAGATTGTAAAAACGTGAGAAAAATGGCGGCTTTGGCCATTCTCACGGTTTGTGAGGTCTAACTGGAATAGAGACAGTGTCCGGAGATGAGAGAAGTCGTGTAGAGCCGCATCAGATTGTAAAAAAACGTGAGAAAAATGGCGGCTTTGGCCTTTATCACGGTTTTGTGAGGTCTAACTGGAACGTTTCCGGCTGCAATCTTTAAGAGACAGTGTCCGGAGACGAGAGAAGTCGTGTACAGCCGCACCAGATTTTAAAAACGTGAGAAAAATGGCGGTTTTGGTCTTTCTCATGGTTCTGTGAAGTCTAACTGCAACGTTTCCGGCTGCAATCTTTAAGAGACAGTGTCCGGAGATGCGTGAAGTCGTGTAGAGCCGCACCCGATTGTAAAAACCTGAAAAAAAATGGCGGCTTTGGCCTTTCTCAATGTTTTGAGAGGTCTAACTGCAATAGAGACAGTGTCCGGAGATGAGAGATGTCATGTAGAGCCGCACCAGATTGTTAAAAAGTGAGAAAAATTGCGGCTTTGGGCTTTCTCACGGTTTTGTGAGGTCTAACTGCAACGTTTCCGGCTGCAATCTTTAAGAGACAGTGTCCGGAGATGAGAAAAGTCGTGTAGAGCCGCACCAGATTGTAAAAACGTGAGAAAAATGGCGGCTTTGGCCTTTCTCACGGTTTGTGAGGTCTAACTAGAATAGAGACAGTGTCCGGAGATGAGAGAAGTCGTGTAGAGCCGCATCAGATTGTAAAAAACGTGAGAAAAATGGCGGCTTTGGCCTTTATCACGATTTTGTGAGGTCTTACTGGAACGTTTCCGGCTGCAATCTTTAAGTGACAGTGTCCGGAGACGAGAGACGACGTGTAGAGCCGCACCAGATTTTAAAAACGTGAGAAAAATGGAGGCTTTGGTCTTTCTCAATGTTTTGAGAGGTCTAACTGCAATAGAGACAGTGTCCGGAGATGAGAGAAGTCGTGTAGAGCCGCACCAGATTGTAAAAAAGTGAGAAAATTTGCGGCTTTGGGCTTTCTCACGGTTTTGTGAGGTCTAACTGCAACGTTTCCGGCTGCAATCTTTAAGAAACAGTGTCCGGAGACGAGAGACGACGTGTAGAGCCGCACCAGATTGTAAAAACTTGAGAAAAATGGCAGCTTTGGGCTTTCTCACGGTTTTGTGAGGTCTAACTGCAATAGAGACAGTGCCCGGAGATAAGAGAAGTTGTGTAGAGCCGCACCAGATTTTAAAACAATATACAGTGTATAATTATTAACACTTCACATTAGCAAGTTAATTGTATGATACATTATTTGTATCATACAAAGATGGAAAGCGTTTGCTGACGATGACGCGAATTCAATGATTTTTGTTCACCCAAAAGTGCTCAACGCACCTAAAAAAGTTTTCAATTCAAAAAATACGATTTTTTTCTAAGTTTTTTTTCGTTAAAAGTAAAAAAAATCGATAACTTTGTTTTAAATTATCGCAGATCGATGGTTCAACCATTCGTTTTAAAGGTATCGGCGAGCTCTTTTGAAAGATACCCATCATGAAAATTTACTCCCCTCGAGGGGGTCTTCCCCCCCAGGGGGGAGGCGAGGCTCCTACATACACAAAAAAATTTTCCCAGTTGACTATCTCTATTACAAAATATATATATTCGTTTCATTTGGTTTAGTGCAGTCTATAGATGTTAAACTCTACTTACCTGCAAATTCCCCCATAGACGTAATGTATCAGAATTCTCTTGATTGTCCCTGCACACGAACCATTTGCTTGATCTTAACGAAAAGCTTACTGTAGCATCCCTATATGATACACATTTAGAATACTAAGTTTGAACTTTCTGCCATAATTTGTTTTTGAGATATGCTGATAACAGACACACACACACACAGACACACACACAGATATACACACAGACCATTTGCTAAAAACATGATTATCGTATTCAGGGGACCTCAAAACGTGTAAATATAACAAAATCTCGCGTTCGAAAATTTGACCCAAAAACAATACTTTCTCTACCTTATGGGTAAGAGAAAGTAAAAAGTAAAAATGGCTAATTTTGGGTAGGTGGGTGACATGAACCTCATGAATAGATAAAGTGATTGCAAAATGTTTACTATTTTTTCAGGCAAGGAATGAACCATTCTTTTATTATATTTGTTCAGTTTATAGTTTGTAAGACTTGTCAATATTGTGAAAGGATTAGTCGATCAGTGTGAAACTTTTATCAATAAAACGTCTAAAAAAGCCAACGAAACATTCTGAAATAACGTATTTTCAAAATAAAATAATGCGTAGAAATATCAGTGAGAATTGGTGAAAGATAATAAGCAATGACTAAACCATCAGATTGACGGTAAACTAAAAGCTACCGAAAAAGCTGGCTGCTTGTTTAATACTTCCTTTATCGTTTTTATTATTCTTGTGTTTAATTTTCTTGTGCCAAGTTTCCAGTCAATATTATAGTCCACGTAAAATTTGATTTTGTTTCTTAAAGCAAAAGTTATAATGTTTTTAATTAAGTAATAATGCTTTAGATAACCTGGAACCTCCATTTTAGAGTATATATCACCTGTCACTGAGCGAAATGTAACTAAATTCACATGTATCAGGCAAACTGCCTTCATTTTTAATGGTACTTATTATTCCCGAAATGAGGGCATCGGAATGAAAAGTCTTTTTTCTAATTTGCTCTGCGACATGCATGTGCACTATTTTAAGGAAAACATTTCGTTGTATGTAAATTTCCTTACTGGTTTATGTATATTGATGACACTTACGTTCTTTATTACTCTAAATAATGATTTTTCCAGTTTTTTTCTTTGATCAAATCGGTTTACCTTTGGATTAAATTCACTTTTGAGACTGAAAAGGATTGTTCCTTGTCTTCTCTTGACGTTTTCGTGTCTAAATACAAGGGTCGGTTCTCAAACATTGTTTTTAGAAAAACCTTGGCTGTCTCTCTTCCGCAGCATGCTCTCTCTAACTACGTCTCTCAATAGAAATACTTGCTTTCTATATTTATGTTTTTCGTGCCTTACACCTTTTTCCTGATCCGTCTAGTCTTTCGAAAGAAATTAATTATTTAAATTATCTTGCTCTTACTTGAGGCTTTAATTCCTCTATCATCGATAAAGATCTATATAAATTCAAAAATCCTAAAGATTATATTTCCAAATCGAACGATCATGTCCTAATCCTAATAGTTTTAGCTTTTTATTCATGACTTTCTTTAAAAATTTCTGAAATTATTTTACCGTTTCGTTTTAATGTCGTTCACAAGCCCGTCAACCAAATTCAATTATATTCTCATAAGATTCCAGTCCTATTGAATATCGATCCTATTGAATAACTATGCTTTCTTCGTGTAATTTAAGATATATTGTTCAAACTAGGAGACGTTGAAATATAGAATAATACAGCTTCGTCAGAATGTTCGTCAGAATGTTTTTGCTCTTCACATTACTCGATATTGTGCGTTGCCGCTTTGTTTGAAATGCAGCACTCTTGCCTACTTTGTTCACCTTATGAAAGATCGTGTTTTCTTTTGTCTCGAAACAATTATCACGAGTTCTTGAATTTTTAGGTTTTTATTTAAAGTTTTGTACTTAATACTTTCAAACGTGTGGTTTTAAAATTTGAGTGTTTTAAACGTGTGGTAAATTTGATACTACTCTGGGGTGCTTTCTTATGGTGTTAGCTACTGATTATAGTGTGCTCTTGAATCCATATGCGCGCATTTAAAATAAGAATATACAGCACGTTAGTATATATATATATACTTCAGCGCAAAGTGTACAAGACAAAAATATTTCCGCACTTGAAAGCCTCCATATCAGTTTATATATGACATCATCTGAATCATGCGACACATTTAAAGGAAATGTCTTTTTTTTTTTTTTTTTTTTACTACGTCCAGTGTCATTGTCACAACCAAGTTGGGGTTGGATGTGAAAATGGACTTCATCTTAGAAAATCAAAGGTAGCTTTGTATTAGTGATATTTAGTGAAATAAGCGAGACAAAGTAGGTCAAATCAGTGTCTTTTTAGGAAAAATCACCGATATAGTGTCAATAGAAAATAAGGTAGACTTTTTCATTCAAGTTAAAAAAAAAAAAAATAATAATAATAATAATTAATTAATTAATTAATTTAAAAAAGGAAAAAAAGAAGTTTTTTTTTTTTTTTTTTTTTTTTTTTTTCTGTCCAGAGAAGGAAAACAAGATCTGTTAATGTAAAGGACATACAGCTGTAGCTGAAAACACCGACACCTGATTCTAACGTTAAAATGCCAAAAGTTATCGTTGTCTTGTACCTTTTTAGGAACAAACCGTAAATTGGATTTAATCTGTTTACATAGACAAATGCTACACAACTATTATAATTTTAGCGCTTTTTGTATGTGTTACAGAAAGATAAAAAATAAATTTTAATCTGCTTTCCAGTATTACACTACTTGCATCTATGTGCTGTTGTTTATCGTATTTCTGTAAAAAAAAAAAAAAAAAAAAATAACTGGCTAAGTTTCAGTTTTTGGATGGATCTTCTTTTGAAATCTGTTATCTTTTCTTTCTGTTTTTTTTTTTTTTTTTTTTTTGTTTCTTTATATGTATATATATACATTAGCAGACCCGGCAACGCGTTACTGTGTCTAAGTTATACGTTGAATTATATTGCAGTAAACTATTCAATACAGTCAAATTATTATTTACGAATAAAGAGGAAAACGTTGTAGCCGGTGTGAAAACCCACGGGATTGAGATTTGAACCTTAGGAAAAAACTTGGAAGCGATTGATAAAAAATTTCGTAGAATTGATATTAAGCACAAATGAACATAAAATTTTAAATTTTATGTTTCATTCATCTCATATATTCAAGTATAGTTTGTAATAAACGTGTAATTTATAAAGTTCTTAGTCAATAACACATAACAGTTAATTATTAGAAGGTTTTTAATTGAAATTGACTTGGTCATCGTGTCTTCGTGTCACACTAGTAAACAAGGCGCCTTCATTTTAAAGTAAATATAAGCTATATCGTTTGTCGGTCTGTGGCTCAGTTAGTAAGAGCGCCCCGTTCGTAGCGCGTTGGTCGTCAGTTCGGTCCCCGGAAGGTCTAGCGTGTTAATTTTTGCAGATAATTAGTAAAAATGTGTCAAATGACACAAGAAAAATTTTCGTTGCTTACACTAAGAATTTTTTGAGGAGTTTGTTTAAGAAGCTTTTTTTTTTTTTTTTTAGATATTGGAAAACACAAAACATTTCAGATATTAAAAAAGCACAAAATAAAATGTTTTAAGTAAAAAATACATAAAATATTTTGAGAAGCTTTATATATATGTATGAATTACTATTATATGAAATTGGATTTGTCATCGGCTTTTTGTCTCGTTAAAAAACCAAGACGCTTCCATTACATATATATTAAAAAAAAAAAAAAAAAAAAAGTAAGCAACGCATTGTATCTCTTAATGGATCAGCTGGTTACAGCATCATGCTGATAACGCGATAGACGTGTGTTCGATCTTCGCCGGGCGAGGTGTTATACTTTGCAAATAATTCATAGAAAAAGTGTCAATTGATAAAAGAAAATATTTCGTTGTGTACACAGTATCCTAATAATTTTTCAAGAGTTTTTCGTATAAAATAAATTCGTAACAGAAAGGCAGACTATTACTATATTTAATTTTAGGGGTTAAGGTAGAAGAATTTATTGTAGAAGGGTTAAAGTTATTTTTAATTTTATTGATAATTTTGATAACGCCTGCTACTTCTGAATTCCTGCTACCTCTGCCCATCCAACTAATTATAAATTTTCGTTTTTCAACTCTTACATTACTCGGGCTCTTAAATATACCTCATTCCAATTTAGAGAAACTAAACAATTAAACAAAATTATACAAATCGGTATGGCTGCTGGCTATAAAAAAACTATTATCAAAATTATCAATAAAATTAAAAGTAACTTTAATCCTTCTACAATAAATTCTTCTACCTTAACCCCTAAAATTAAATATAGTAATAGTCTGCCTTTCTGTTACGAATTCATTGATTTTAAACATTATATTTTCCGTAAATTTAATATACTAATTCCTTTTAGTTCTCCTTTAACAATTAAACATCTAAGCTTAATTGATCGAGATTCAACTAGACCCACTGGAGGGGTGTATAAAATTCCTTTAAAACTCAATCAAGATACTTCTTTTATATTGGACAAACAAGAAGAACTTTAAGCAAAAGAATTCAAGAGCATATCCGTAACGTAAAAGAAGAAAAAAGTTCAGCCTTAGTCAATTTTATTTACGAAACCTCAGCTTCACCTCTTTTTATCCAAGCAGAAATCATCTCTTCTCCATCAACTAGCTCAGAATTAACAGTTTCGGAAGCTGTGAATATAATTAAATATAATGCAATAAATTTTAAAGATGCTGCTTTTCTACCTAAAATTTGGTATTTTCTAATACAAACAGATATCTAATATAATTTGCCTTCAACAGTTCCTTAATTTTAGTGATTGTTTACAGTGAAAATTTTCTACATAATTCCTACAATTCTTGCAAGTTTTTTGTCTCTATTCTACCTAAAGAACTCTCCATTAAAGTTATTTAAAAGTGGCGATTCTGAAACAAGTTTTTCTCCTTGTGTCTCTAATTTCCCATCTACGCAGCACTGGTGTGGCGTGGAACCCAATCAGCCAACTTTTCTTGTAAAGATTTAAATTAATGCAAGTTCCTCGACATGTTCCTCAACACGGATTAATGCATGGCCTCAACTGCTCTACAAAAATGTGTCTCCGTGGTGAACCAGATGAAGCTCGACTCATCGCCTTCGAAATGTTTTCATTTTAATTCATCTGTTGCATCTATTTCATATTTAGTAACTGTAACCGAAATTGGTTTTTTATGTATATATAGTGTTGCTGTACTTTTTTGTTAAAAAATGGCTATGCCCTGATGATGCCCTGATGCTCAGGGCGAAAGGCCTTGACACGATGTGTATCTTTTAATGATTTTAATTAAATATTTTATATACTTGTTTTACAGTGGATTCTTTTATAAATTGTGGTTTTTTAAAAATATCAATAATAACAACAATAATAATAATTTTTTAATTTAACTTCTAGGTTGAATTTTTAATTAGAATAATTAAAATTGGAAAAAATAAAACTAAAATAATTATTTAAAATTTTTTACAAACCACTCCTTAGCCAAAATTTTAATAATTTCATTAATTTAATACCCCAAAACAATCATATTCCTCCAGGCATAAGAAATGTAAAAATACATCCCTATGAACTTCAAAAATTCCTTTTTAAAAAATGGCGGAAACGATAAAGAGGTGTTAATGATAAGACAATGAATTATTTTTATTTTAATGCAAATTTTATAAAGGGTATGTTTAAAATGTGAACGACGTTTTCTAAAGTCACTATATTATATTTATATAAATGACTTATAATTAGGTTCTTTTTTTTTATTTAAAATGAACAGTGTTAAATTGAAATGAATTATGACATTTAGGTACAAAAAAGTCCATGTAGTGTGCACTTTATGTTCACGGTATATAATTTTATAATTGAAAAACATAAGATTGGTTTGCTATATAGTTGTCTCTTATTAGCTAAGCCAAAAATGTTTTCCCAAAACTTATGTTTCTTACATTTTTCTTTTGATATTCTGCAAGAACAAAGATAATTTTCCTTAATATACATGCATATAAAAGCAAGTAAATAACATTAACACACACACACACACAAAATAAAATTAAAATAAATAAATAAATAAATAAATAAACTAAAAAAAAAAAGAAAAAAAAAAAGAAAGAATACAGAAAAATATATATTGCGTGAGAAATATAGCATCAACAATTGAAACGTGTCTTCATAAACCTCAAAATGTAAGTAGCATAAAACAAATATCATATATAGAGAGATTTGTAGTCACGAAAGGAGTTTTTAGATACATTGTGTTGAATTAAGAAGAAATGTAACAAAATCTTCAATATATGTTCAAAAGTTATCTGTTGCAACAATATTTTTGCATTTTTCTTGAAATACATCGCAAGAACAAATGCATGTTAAAAAAAAAAAAAAAAAAAAAAAAAAAAAAAAAAAACAGGAAAAAAAATATATTGCATCAACAATTAAAACCCGTTTTAATAAACCTCAAAATATATGTAGCATAAAACAAATAACATGTGCATTTAGATAGACAGATAGAGAGATTTGCTGTCACGAAACAGAAATGGGGTTTGTAAATATGAACACATACACAATTCTTGATGTAAAAGGATTAAACTTACGAGCAATTTTTTTGTAATGGCTTTTTAGAGATTCAGTTTTGAATTAAAAAGAAATGTAACAAAAATTTCAATATACGTTCAGAAATTATCTGCTGTATCATGATTCTTGTATTTTTCTTGAAATATGTCGGAAAAAACAAAAATAAGTTTCACTAGTATACATGTATATATAAGCAAATAAATACCATTAACATTAAAAAAAAAAAAAAAAAAAAAAAAAAACTGTGCAGGAAAATATATATTGCGTGAGAAATGTAGCATGAACAATTAAAACGTGTCTTCATAAACCTCCAAATGTATGTAGCATAAAACAAATATCATATATAGAGATATATACAGATTTGCAGTCACGAAAGAGAAAATAGGTCTGTAAATGTGAATGCGAATGCATAATAATTGATGCAACAGAAAAAAAGACCAAATCACTTGTAATAGCGTTTTTTAGATATATTGTTTTGAATTATGTAAGAAGTGAATTAATGAAAACATCAATATACGTTCAAACAATGTCTGCTACATCAATTTCATTTCATACATAAATATTAATAAAATAATATTTTATAGCGCCAGTTTAAAAGTTTAAAAAATCTTTATTAAAAGAAATAAACTACTTTTTCAGTACAGTTAAAAAAATGAGACATAAATATAAATTTATTTGATACGAAATTGTAGTATAAAAATATGCTTATGAAATATAAAAATGTCTAAAAATAGAAATAATTAATACAACATATTAAAGCAAACTTCTTAACATTTTTTTTTTTTTTTTTTTTTTTACTTTCTCTTACCTTTACGGCTGAGAAAGCATTGTTTTAGGGTTAAATTTTCGAAAGCGAGTTTTTGTTATATTTACATGTTGTAAGGTCCCCTGAATAAGAAAATCATGTTTTTACAGAATGGTCTGTGTGTGTGTCTGTCCGTCTGTTTGTGTTATCAGCATATTTCAAGAACAAATAGTAGCAGAAAATCCAAACTCAGTATTCTAAATGTGTATCGTATAGGGATGCTACACTAAGCTTTTCGTTGTGATGAAGCAAATGGTTCGTGTACTTTGACACTCAGAAGTATTCAAATACATTACGTCTATGGGGGAAACTGCGGGTAAGTAGAGTTCAACATCTATAGACTTCACTAAACCAAATGAAACGAATATATATTTTTCGTAATAGAGATAGTCAACTGAGAAAAAAAAATTGTGTATGTAGGAGCCTCGTTTCCCCTCCTGGGGGAAATCGAGGGGAGTAAATTTTCCTGATGAGTATCTTTCAAAAGAGCTCGCCAATACCATTAAACTGAATGGTTGACCCATCGATCTGCCATAATTTAAAATATCGATTTTTTTTTCATTTTTAACCATTTTTTTTAATGTAATATTGAGAATAAATTAGACTTTTTTTATTTTTTATTGTTAGTGTTATACTACTTATCTGATATGAAAATCATCTGCATTATCATAGAAGATCATTTTTTAAAATAATAATTTTAATAAATTATTTTTACTGGGTGAATTTGCATTGGAAAATATAGAAGAAAGTCATGTGGTGGCCACAACACACTAGTTATTTGTTGTTAGTGGATGTGCTTTACTAATAATATTATACTATATCTTGGAAAGCTGTTCGGGAATTGAAATAAATTCCTCATAGATATATGGTAAATAATGTACGTTTTAAGCTAAATATTCATCACTTGTTTTTTTAATAATTTACACGTTTTGTGGCTTCCTGATTACCGTAGTCAAGTTTTTTAACGTTTGATCATTGTCTGTGTCTCTTAGGATCAGCAAATACGAGAATCAAAGCTAACACTGGATTAAATTCCTACGGTATTCACCATCAGCCGATTACGTGATCCATGGATTAACTGGAAGAGAAAAAAAAAGCTTCGTTTTGATTGTCCAAGATCGAAGGTAGCGTTTATTCACCATTCGGCTTCAATTAACTGATCAATCGTATTAGAAGATTAGAAAGGTTAAAAAGCAAATTGGCAACACTGATACTCTTGTTTACTTCGCTTTTGTTTACGCACGGATTAAGAATCAATTTTACTTTAGAACATTTTTAAAAATAATAATCACGCATACGACAACTGTTTACGCTACGATTTAAAATTTTGATTGTTATGATTAAGAGAATCTTAAAGCTATTATTTTTTTTTCTGCCGAAGTTAATGCATTATACTTTTCTGTGGCATATGACAGCCTATTATGTAACATTCGTATAAGAAATTCCACGGACCGTGGAAGAAATTGCACCGTCATTTTCCTTCTTTCAAATATTTCCAATAGTTCTAAGCTTTCAATATCATCTATTGAGAATAGATCGTCAACGTCAGCCATGTTTGTTATTTTTTACGAAGCTGAGCTGTGGAGTGCGCATGCATTACGAAAAGATCCGAGAATTAACTCTGTTAATCCTCTATATTCGAGGATCAAAAACGAAGTGTGAAAGTAGCCGGTGAACTGCGGATTTTCGTCAAAGAATACCGATTTTCCTATGATCGAGCGATTACTGCTGATCCGAGGTTTAATCCGAGTGTTGAGAAGTTGGTGAATGCCGTGCGAAAATTTCGCACGGGTATGCTAGTTTCAAGTAAACTTTTAATTTTAATAACAGAACTAAATTCTACATAAATGTAGGTGCATTAATGAAACGGGGGGTTGAGGGGGGTGGTAGTCCTCCTCACACAGAACTAATTATCATATAAAACTCTTCCGAAGCCTAATTTGAAATGTTTAACATATGTTTACATAACAGTACTCGTTATCTTACCTCTTATTCTCCAACCTGTATTTATAGCATTAAATTTCAGGGTAAGAGAAAGTCGTGTAAGTGGCACACTAGATTATTATTACTATTATTATTATTATTATATTTTTTTTTCATGTGAAATGAAAAACAACATCAAGCATTTATACAATTAGCATTTTTAAATACATTTTATGAATAAGAAAAGTAAGAAAAAAATATTATTATTATTTAACAATATTCAATAACTAGTATATAACCCCGTCAAAAATGACGGAATGTGAACGATAAATCTTGAAAACAATGTTTAGATCATGAAGATTACCACGTGATCATTTAAATGTATTTTCAGTTTTTGTTTATTAATCAAATGTGTTTCGATATTTTATAATTTTCGTTCTGAAATTAAAAAAATTCTACCCGATCAATAAATATGAATGACAATAAAAAAACTGCTGGTTGACAAAAAATATAGGCCCGAAAACACAACAGCAACAACACATCCCAGTGTTTCGTTAAGTGCTCTATTTAAAGTCCTCATAATAAGAATAATCTAGTGTGTCACTCACACGACTTTCTCTTACCCTGAAATTTAATGCTATAAGTACAGGTTGGAGATTAAGAGGTAAGATAAAGAGTACTGTTATGTAAACCTATGTTAAACAATTCAAATTAGGCTTCGGAAGAGTTTTATATGATAATTAGTTCTGGCCCCCCTCAACCCCCCGTTTCATTAATGCACCTACATTTATATAGAATTTAATTCGGTTATTAAAAAATAATTCAGTTTAAAAAAAATAATTTATTAAAATTATTATTTAAAAAAGTTATCTTGTATGATAATACAGACGATTTCCATATTAGAGAAATAGCATAACACTAAATATCCAAAAAAAAAAAAAAAAAAAAAAAAAAAGTTGAATTTATTCTCAATATTAAAGTAAAAAAAAAAAAAAAAAAAAAAAAAAAAAAAAGTTAAAAATGAAAGAAATCAATAACTTTATTTTAAATTATCGTAGATCGATGGTTCAACCATTCGTTTTAAAGGTATTGGCGAGCTCTTTTGAAAGATACCCATCATGAAAATTTACTCCACTCGAGGGAGGACATCTACCCCAGGGGGGGAGGCGAGGCTCCTACATACACAAAAAAAATTTTCCCAGTTGACTATCTCTATTACAAGAAATATGTATTCGTTTCATTTGGTTTAGTGCAGTCTATAGATGTTAAATTCTACTTACCTGCAATTTCCCCCATAGACGTAATGTATTTGAATGTCCCTGTACACGAACCATTTGCTTCATCTTAACGAAAAGCTTACTGTAGCATCCCTATATGATACACATTTAGAATACCGAGTTTGGAATTTCTGCTACTATTTGTTCTTGAGATATGCTGATAACAGACACACAGACAGACAGACACAGAGACCATTCGCTAAAAACGTGATTTTCGTATTCAGGGGACCTCAGAACATGTAAGTATAACAAAAACTCACGTTCGAAAATTTGACCCTAAAACAATACTTTCTCGACCCTATGGGTAAGAGGAAGTAAATAACGATTCACTTCATTTTACCAAAAATACTTTTTTTTAAGACTATCGAAGATCTCGTTTCCAAATACGTAAGCGAAGTGTGACGTCACTGACCGTCCGTGGATGCAAGAAAAAGATTCCCTATATTAATCGTCCATTGTATTTTTTGTAAAAAATAATTAAATATCGAGAAAAATTATTTCCCGATTTTAATACCCGTATTTGGGTATAGATATGCTATCGTATCCCTGTGTTAGATTGAGTTATTTTGCTGTCAAATTGACAAAATTTTAAATTTCAAAACTCTGTCATCTTTGGCGTTTTTTGTATTTGGCGATTAAAAACATACTACGAAAATATACATGCCAGATGTTTATTTTCGTAATATGTATTGTACGAAATATTGTTTCATATAATTCATCGCTCTCTTAATATAAGTTGTTAAAATAACCATGATTTTTGAAAGGAATAAAATATGTTCGCCAAATAATTTGGCGATATATTTTTTCCGCCAAGGACGACAGATATATTAAATCTATTCCGCTGCAACATATGAGTATCTTATATCAGACACTTTATTTAGACATTTGAAAACTAATTTGACTTCAAATTATGATAGAATGTTTATCATTTTCCTTTTAATTAGTATATTAGTTGGATATTTATTGTATAAATATCATACTTTGAAATGAAATGCTTATGTTTTCAATCGAATATGGAAGTTTGCTATTTTATTTTTCTAAAGTTTTGAAATTTAAAATTTAAATTTTATCAATTTTACAGCAAAAACAACTTAATCTAACGCATGCACACGATAACTAATACATATCAATACCGAAATATGGGAATTAAAATCGGGAAATAATGTTCCTCAATTTTTAATAATTTTTTACAAAAAATCCTGTGGGCGATTAACATAGGAAATCTTTTTCTTGCATCCAGTGACGCCCAGTGACGTCATCACTTTGCTTGCCTATTTTCTAACTAACTATCTAATAATTACAGACACTCCATGCTAACCCAAATTTACCTCTACTCTATCCTCCCAACCAGCTTTCTCACCCACAACATCGCCAATATATCCAGGATCCAGCTAGGGACTTTCTCATTCTCAACCGAACATTTTATCTTGACTCGACATTATCACCTTAGACTACCCTACTTTCAATACTCATTTCAACTGGTGACCTTTACTTGCCCAACCAAACATTCTATCCCAACTATAACTTTACACTAATTTCAAAACTAAAATCAACTGGCGACATTTACGTACTGAACTCGACGCAAATCATACCTTACAATGTAAACAAATAATGAAGCTTGATAAAAATATTTAAAGACTTTAATATGTTTTTACAAATATTTTAAGATTTTTAAGGCTTTAATATGTTTTAGAAATATTTTAAGCTTTTTTTTAATGAAACAGTCAAAGAGTCGTTCATTCGCAATTAAAGAGTTGTCCATTTGGAATTTGCATTTTCTGAATGGCAACAGTTTATGTTTGTTTTTATTTGGCATTGCGTTGTTTATAATCATGAAGTTACATAATTCTATTTATAGGTTCATGTTTATAATAGCCAGTGATCCGTTATATTTAATTAAACATTTAAACATTACAATTGAATAGTTTTTCAAGGTTTTAGAGGGAATAAATAACAATATGTGCGATACAAAACATGTATGAAAATGATATGTATGTTTTCGTAAGTTAAATTGAACAAACGGGGAAAAAAATGGCTGCCAAAAGTCTCTGTTTTGAAGCGGTGCAAACCGGAATCGTGAATGACAGATGAGGGTCATTATATATATTAATATTTAATAATATTTAATTTTTCCTGTCTTCAAATTTAATGTTTTATTTTTTATTTTTTTAATTTATTTATTTTAATTTTAATTAATATATATATTTATTTTAATTAATTTATTTTTTTTTTTGGGGGGGGGGGGGATGGAATCTTTATAGAGACAAAAATAATTTGATTTCATATCAAATTACAGAGCTTTTTTAATCAATGTAAAAGGTCAAAGCGTCTTTTTGTACATCTGTATTTGAATCAGTATACGCACGGAAATTTATATTTTTCTTTATTTGTAATGAAAAATAATAAAGTATATTATAACACTATATTTTTAGATTTTTCATGTGTAGGCTTTATTAACCGAAATCCAAGCAGCATGCATTTCTGAAATATGAGAACTTTAGCACACAACTTGCAATGTAAACACAATTTACGATATATATATTTTTTTAGAAAGAATGCAGTGAATTTCTCTTTCAGTAATTGTAACTTAACGTCGATTTGGATGCTATTTTATGACATGCTAATGTGCATGTGTTAGGGTAGTGAAGAATTTCTTAAACATCATCTGGTATTTTTTTTATAATGACCAAACATTGCCCTTATTGAATTTTGTGCCATATCATCATTGAGAATTTCTGAAAACATTATAATACTACACAATATTTCTTCAGTTTTTCTTCTGTTATAGTATATTATAGGATGATACGATAATTATTGTTCTTGTAACATTCTCCTTTGTTTGCTATTAATATTATTATTAAAACAAAACAATATGCATACTTACAAGAAATTTACTATGCAGTATTTTCACGGTTAAAAAAAAAAAAGGAAAATAATATTAATAATAAGTGAAATGTATTTCATATTATTACGTTCCTTATATTGAGAACAAGAAAGTACTGGATGAAAAAAAAAAAAAATCTACTTCCGATTTTTGATGGATTTACACATTTTGAGAAGTCCAGAACACAATATTACCATTTCTAGAAAATGTCTGTCTGTCTATCCGTCTGTTATTCTGTGTTTGTGACAGGAATTTTCTGGTTACTGCATCTCAGGAACTACAGCACAGAATTGCAATTAAATTGATATTCATACGAATCAACTTTTCCCAATTAGTGTCTGTCAACATTCAGAGACAATCTTTCAACAGGTGGCGCTGCTACATAAAGAGTTTTGCGATTTTAGTTCAGCTATATCGAAATCATGTTACATCGGAAGAAGTATTGCATTTCCGGCATAAAATAAAAGATATGAACTATATTACGCACACAATCTAATATATTATAAAGTAAAAATATCGAATGTTTTGAAGATAATAAACAAATAACGTAATAGCTTATTCTTTGAGGAACTGAAAATAATAAAATGATCTTTTAAATATCTAAAAGTTTCTTCATATGCAGAAATTTTAAATTTTTCTTAGCTGAAAGCATTTTTTTATGTTTATTTTGTATTATATTTCGTACTGCGCATTATGTAGGTAACTGCGACTTTACTTAAATAAATATATAAATATATATAGATATTTTTTTTTTTTTTTTTTTTTTTTTTTGTAAGAGAAAAAAAATAGTAAATAATGTGCTATTTTTAAATTGTAACTCGTATTTATTCTTTGATAGGTCTCATATATACACACCAACCCCATGTTAGAAGAATGACCATTATCACAGATAGCATATAAACGTGCGTGACTGATGGTGCCCTTCTAAAAGCAGCCTATTCTCTCCGCTTTCCGGATATCACTGCTATTGTTTTCCTCTTAAATAACCAAAAAAAAAAAAAAAAAAAAATCAAACGAAAACAATTTCAGATACCTCTTAAATGTTAACAGTCAATAACAAATGCTACATCGCACACTAACTTACACTGCATCCACTTTACTGGAAAAAATAGTTCAAACAGCTCTCTGATATCTTATATCAACAGATGAACTACTCTTCAGCACCTCCCGTAGTGAATTAAAGATGGGTGAAAATATTTCTAAATGTGCATATATTTACACTTTATTTTATAACATCAAACATGATCTATATGGCTGAATATCACATAAGTGTGCATTTTGGATTTTTTTAAACTTTTTTTTCAAACTTTGTATTTTAATTTGAATTTTTGAAAATAAGTCCGTAAGTGCATCTTAAATAAATTCTAAGTTTGACAGAGATCGAACATAATTTTTTAAAATTTTATTGAAATTTTTCAATAAAAATTTATAATTTTAATTATCTTATAAAATCAAAATTACCATTTAATTTTTTTTTTTTTGTGGTTCAGATTCATTAAAAAATACAAGACTTAGGCTTTTCTAAAAAGTTCTTCCCATTTTAAAAAATAAAATAAAATAAAAAACCCAAAAATTTAAAATTTAAAAAAATAAATAAATAAATAAATAAATTTAAATTTATTTTTTTTATAAACATAAATTATATCAATGGGAAATATCATAGACTGCATACCTCTTGACTATAAACTGGAAATAATTAGTTTACTTGCATTAAATTTTTAATTATAGCATTTAAAGATGTCAAAAAATGATGTCACTGAAATGACTGGTTTGTCACTGAAATGACAATGTTTGTCACTGAAACGACTGTTTGTCACTGAAATGACAATATTTGTCAAAATGACTATTTTTCACTGAAATAACATTGTTTGTCAATGCAATAGGACCATATAATATTAAAAATGGAACATATTAGAACAATAGAGAAAAGATTGTGAAGGGAAAAGAAAGAGCAATAATGAGAATATCAAGCAATTTTATTGTATTAAAATCCTTATAGTTACAAGTTTAATGATTAACTGATCTAAATTCAGAAAAAGCATTTTGAACATTATTAAAATCTTCATCCTGAAGTTTAAAATATCTATTTGAAGCAGGTTCAGGAGAATTCCTAATTTTGCACAGAATATGTGGCACTTGAAATTCATGGACATCCTCTTTGTCAAGCCATGCAAATTATTTTTTCTGCATCTTGCCATAAATAACACAAGTAAAATATTTTGAGTAACATTCTCAATGACACCTTAAAGGGGGCAAAAAAAAAAAAAAAAATAAATAAATAAATTAAATTAAATAAATAAATAAAAGTTTGCTTTTTTAATTGTATCTTAATATTAATGTCGTATGTAATTTTTTTATATTTACCTGGATACCGGAAAGTACTTTAAATATTTAAATATAAAGCTTATCCTACACCAACAAATCTTTTAATTCAAAATAAAAAAATATTTAAATCCAGGGCTTACAAAATAGTAAACCTCCAACAAATGTCATTTCCGTGACGTCACAAAAATGACCGTCACGAAAATGACAAATCGTCAATAATTCGTTCTGTACTGAAAAACATGCTTTCACTAAGCCGATATCGTCACATTTTCTTCTTCTAGTCGTCATTCTATATTAAAATAAAACTTTGTTCTAAATTTTATAATAATATTTTTTTATTTTTTATGCATCTCGAAAATGACAAGCAATAAAAGTACGCACAGCATGTAAACAATAAAAATAATGTTAACTCTTACCTGTTTTCAATTTTCTTGAGTTTTTTTTTTCCCACATATCGTCAATGTTGATTTCTGATCTTAAACTTAAAAAAAGTGAATGGTGGCACCATCCCTTGATGATATATGAAGTTATTTTCATGTGTCACGAAAATGACGTGAAGACTTGCATACAAGCATTTTAATTACACATGCATGAAAATTAACGTAATTAAAAAGAAAAAAAAATTTCCTTTGAAAACAAATAGTTTTTTTTACAAGAATTAACAATTATTATAATTATCATTTTATTTTTTTTAGTAAAAAACATACTTTGTATGTAAACATTTGGTCTTGGAGACAGTCACGAAAATGACGGTTATAAGGTTTAAAATTTTCTAAAAAATACTGAAATTGCTATAAACTCACATTTTATGATTTGATGCTTTTTTAAAAAAGTACTTCTAAATAATAATAATAAAATTTTACAATTTATTTGCTTAAAATTAATAATAAAGACCTGAAACACTAAAATGCACATTTATGTGATATTCAGCCATATAAAGCATTCCTAGATCCAGAAATAAAACTGTAAGAAGAAACTATTTGATTGCTTTTTTGTAAAATTGGGAAGATTTGAAAGCTCTCAGAATTAGTCAACAGGAAATATGTGATAGTTCTTGTAGACAATGCCAAATCTCATAAGGAGTAAAAAATTAATAAGGTAATTCACATACTTGACTGGAAAGTTTTACCGTAGTCTACATTGTATATCCGTTTACCATGTATGTTTGATCGTTTATAATATTTTTTGTGAGCTACAGCTCTGTCGCCGAAATGAAGTCATGCTAGTCACAGGGATATTTTTCTTTGTCATATGAATAGTAAATTTTATGAAAGTGAAGTAAATAATCTTGCATAAACTTGACTACATTAGTTGAAGTTGAAATGTTTATTTAACAGAATTAAATAGAATTGCATGAAATTATTGATCCGGTATTCCCCACTGAAAATTATTGCACGAAGACATTTGGAGACCTTCTCTTTTTTTTTTTTTTTTCTGTTTTTAAAAATCATTTTTTTAATGCTATTTTTTATCCTATCTCATTAAGTATATATAAATTCTGAAAATATCATTAAATAATACAGGAGTTAAAATTTTTGAAGTCTCGTGATTTAAAGAGGTTTGCATATAAATACTACATAACGAATAATACAGAGTTCCGTGCTTGATATTATTAGGTTTCCAATTATTCAAACTACTTTAAAGAAATGTATTCTACCATTTAGCAATGTTATCTAGTAATCATAAACATTTTATACATGTCAAAGATATGCCATGATTTGAAAATTGCGTGAGTTTTATCGGATCATGTGCTCCTGTTCATTACAAAATTATGTCTATTAGCATTTCCAGATTTATCGTGTTATTAAGTGTATACTATAATTATATTGAATATGTGTATATAAAATCTAATGTATTTTGTTCGATATTTATACAAATAATGTGATTTTTTTTTTTTTTTTAGATATTATAATCATAAGCAATTATACAATTATCTTATGCAATTATAATTATTTATTTATTTTATTTTTTACCCTTCCGCTCCCTCCCCCCTTTCCCGCCCCTCCCAATAATTTTAAAAATTCAAAAATATCCGCAATCGATTTGTAGGTATCGAAAACCTCGATGTACAAAATTTGAATGATCTAACTCTATTTATTTTGCCCCTCTGTCCCCCCCCCTCCCCGGCCCTTCTAATAACTTTACACTTTCAAAAATATCCCCATTCGATTTGCAGGCCTTTAAAACCTATCTGTACCAATTTTCAATGGCCTAACTGTATTTCTATTTGTTTTTGCCCATAGTCCCCCCTTACCGCCCCACCCCCTTACTGCCCCTCCTAATAATTTTACAAATTCGAAAATATCCGCAATCGATTTGTAAGTATCGAAAACCACTATATACCAATTTTGAACGATCTAACTGTATTTTTATTTTTTTGCTCCCCTCTCCCCTCCCCCTTATCGCCCCTCCTAATAACTTTACACTTTCGAAAATATCTCCATTCGACTTGCAGGCCTCTTAAACATATCTGTACCAATTTTGAACGGCCTAACTCTATTTCTATTTGTTTTTGCCTCATAGCCCCCCCTTACCGCCCTACCCCCCTAACCGCCCCTCCTAATAATTTTACAAATTCAAAATCATCCGCAATCGATTTGTAAGTATCGAAAACCTCTATGTACCAATTTTGAACGATCTGACACAATTTTTATTTTTTTGCCCCCTCCCCTCCCCCTTCTCGCCCCTCCTAATAACTTTACACTTTCGAAAATATCTCCATTCGACTTTCAGGCCTCTTAAACATATCTGTACCAATTTTGAACGGCCTAAATGTATTTCTATTTGTTTTTGTTCCATAGCCCCCCCTTACCGCCCTACCCCCTAACCGCCCCTCCTAATAATTTTACAAATTCAAAATCATCCGCAATCGATTTGTAAGTATCGAAAACATCTATGTACCAATTTTGAACGATCTGACACTATTTTTATTTTTTTGCCCCCTCCCCTCCCCCTCCTTGCCCCTCCTAATAACTTTACACAATCGAAAATATCCCCATTCGACTTGCAGGCCTCTTAAACCTATCTGTACCAATTTTGAACGGCCTAACTGTATTTCTATTTGTTTTTGCCCCATAGCCCCCCTTACCGCCCCACCCCCCTACCCGCCCCTCCTAATAATTTTACAAATTCAAAATCATCCGCAATCGATTTGTAAGTATCGAAAACCTCTATGTACCAATTTTGAACGATCTGACACTATTTTTATTTTTTTGCCCCCCTCTCCCCTCCCCCTTCTCGCCCCTCCTAATAACTTTACACAATCGAAAATATCCCCATTCGACTTGCAGACCTCTTAAACCTATCTGTACCAATTTTGAACGGCCTAACTGTATTTCTATTTGTTTTTGCCCCATAGCCCCCCTTACCGCCCCACCCCCCTACCCGCCCCTCCTAATAATTTTACAAATTCAAAATCATCCGCAATCGATTTGTAATTATCGAAATCCTCTATGTACCAATTTTGAACGATCTGACACTATTTTTATTTTTTTGCCCCCCCCCCCTCCCCTCCCCCCTTCTCGCCCCTCCTAATAACTTTACACAATCGAAAATATCCCCGTTCGACTTGCAGGCCTTTAAAACCTATCTGTACCAATTTTGAACTATTTTTTGTTTCTATTTGTTTTTGCTCCATAGCTCCCCCCTTGCTGCCCCACCTGGGGGCTGAATTTCTAAAATTCCAGAAATTGGTTTTTAGATAGTTGCATTAGCTATATTTTAAAGCAAAAATTTCACGTTTATCTATTTTTTTTTTGTTTGAGATATATAGGATTATGCGAAATCACGTTTTAGGCATGTGAAATCACGTTTTGCCCCCCTTGGGGACCGAATTTCAAAAATTCCTGAAACCGATTTTTAGACATTTCTATTAGCTGTATTTTAAAGCAAAAATTTTACGGATATCTGTTTTTTTTTTGTTTGAGAAATGAAGGATTTTGTGAAATTACGTTTTGAAGTGCCGAAGTCTGCCGAAGTCTGCCGAACTAACTGTCTGCCGAAGTCTGCCGAACTGTGTTAGGTTTTTTTTCGTTACGGAATTTCTGGATTCGGTCGCCGCGCTCAAAGCCCGCGATAGAAGCTATGCAATAGCTTAAAAAAAATAAGATTATACATATAATCGCACAGATATATACAAGCTATATATATATATATATAACCCCACAGGCAAGCGTCTTGCCGCCTGCCTCCTTCCTTCCTTTCTTAAGTTCCTTTCTTAAGTTTTTTCCTAAATTTCGTTTCAGTTTATGTTTTTCTGTTAAGATTTTGTTGAGTTGTTTTGCATGTTGTTTAGCAAGTTATTTATTAATAATTTTCTGTTTCTTGAAATGTGTGTATTTCGATATTATATGTTTAGAGTAGTATGATGGCTGTGCTACGACTATTCTTCGCCTTAAACAAAAAACTTAGAGGTGTTTATGAGTTGATGAGATTTAATGGCTAGAAAGGAGGGCTAGTGTCACTTTATTTGGACTATACTTTCACATATATGTGTGTCTTTTAATATAGTTGTTAGTAGTTTAATTTGTTTTAATTAATGTTGGTTTTATTTGTCATATTTTTAAGTTATTTAGATGTTTGACATTAGTTTTATTTGCTTGTTGAAAAATTAAAATAATGATTTACCGGGTCCTTTTCAACATTTTCGATTATCGTTCTTAGGTTAAGTTAATTGTGGGCAGATGTTACTAATTAGTCAATTATGGTTTGCTTTACATTGATTTAAATTTATTGCACATAAACTTTAATGTTGATGTGATGCAATACGATTTATCAATTGCATAAATATGAATTTTTGAATTAATGACGAACAAAATTATAAATTTAGGTACTGGCAAGGTACAGATAGTAGATAGTTGTAGTGCCCGGTCTGCTCTAGATTACATGGTATGGAGCGGATCGTTAAATATCGACCATTATAGTTGTTATCCTAGTACGCAGTTGGATTGTGAGGGATCCGGGGGACGGTTAATCAGGAATAATTTATAAATTGTGAAAAAAATCAATAAAAATTGCTTTTTGAGTTCTAATGGTTATACAGATTTAAGTAATAGAGATGGTGTGAGTATAAGACTAGACATTTTTTAACAGTTAATTTGTTAAGGGATCTGTGATATATGAGAAAAAGAAGGATGTACTGAAGAAATTTAAAACTTGGTATTTATATAATAAGAACATTAGTAAGGATGTTGATTCTAAGTTGTTAAAGTTTTATAAATGTAGTGATAAGAGTTGTGGAGTTTGCGTAGGCTATTACATGGAGGATATTGGTGAATATAAGGAGGGAAATTGAAATTTTGTATGGTTTACAATTTTGGGTATAAGTTCAGATGTAAGGTTTGCACTATGGCTTATATTGGAGAAGCATCAAGCACACTAAATGTTCGTTTTAATAACCGGAAAAGCGATATAAGAAAGTTAAAATTAAATACAGCAGATCAACAAGTGGAGATAGGTCATTTTACAAAACATTAAATTGACAAAATTGAGATCTCTATTCTAAATATCGTACCAAATAAATATAAGTGTAAAATAAGTGAAAGTTAGAATATGTTGAAGTACGGTACAATTTATCCATATAGCTTAAATATTATATTAAACAGGAAAAATGTATTAAATAATTTAAAAGATTAATTTTTAAATAAATTAAAATGTTTAAGTAATGTTTCTGAATTATTTGCTTATGATTTTGAAGATTCATATAATAGTACTGATTTAACAGATTTAAAAAATAAAGCTAAGAGTTTTTTTTTGAGTTTTATAATTTAATGAATTTTGATAAGGAGTTTTTTTTTTTTTTCTTTATGTCATTTTCTAGTTAAAGAAAACTATATTTACGATGGTGATAATATTTATAGAAAGATTCAAGGCATTCCAATGGGGGGGAGCAGTAGTTGCTCCAGCAGTTGTAGGAGCAGTAAGCAAGCTATTGATTAAAGTTATCCGGTTAAGTTTGTTCAATTTTTGCTCAAAGGCTTTATAAAAAAAAAAAAAAAAAAAAATAAGAAATACCGAAATGAAGTGATGTCAGTTATCGATGCTGGTGTAGATTCAGTTTCAAAATGGAAAATGGTGTTTAAGGTTTAATTTAAGTGCAGTTTTTTTTCTGGTCTTGGCAGACTGGGGGAGTGTTGCCGGCATGAAACTAGTTTTACCCCACAGGCAAGTCACAAATCTTACCGCCTGCCTCCATCCTTCCGTTCTTAAGTTCTTTCTTAAGTTTCTTAAATTATTTTTTCATAAAATTCTTATCAGTTTATGTTTTTCTCTTTAGATTTTGTTGCGTTAGTTTATAGTTTCGTTTGTTTTGCAAGTTGTTTACTAATAAAATTTGGTTTCTTCGTATATGTGTATTTCAATAAATGAATATATATATATATATACAGAGAGTGAGAGAGAGGGAGAGAGAGATCAATTTAAAAGAGTGCCCGTTGGTGTTTCTTATTATCCTTAAATTTGACGGATGTGGCAACTATTCTAACACTGAACTATAATTTTTTGAACCGTGATTAAGTGTGGGGGACAATTTACAACACTGTTGGACTGTTACCACTTTATTTATGAGGTAAAACAGAACAGGAAACGCACATTTTTTTTTTTTTTTTTTTTTTCAATCCTGTAATAATTTTATTTATGAAAAACAAAATTTAATTAAAATTTTGTATATCCTCATTCCTGCATTACATTAACATTATCATTATCATTTTTACATTATCATGTAATACGCTTTTCCAGAGAAGTCCTGCAAACATCGATGAATTAAAACAGATCATAAATGAAAAAAATATCGTCAAAAACACAAAAATGCTGCGAAGTTTGTCAAAAACCTGGTTCGACGTGTTCATGTTTGCATTCAAAATTGTGGCGAACATTTTCAATATTTTCTGTGAGGAATGCTTATGTAAAAAATAAATAAATAAATAAATAAATTATGTTTTTCAAAAATAAAATTATTACAGGATTAAGAAACTTGCGCGTCTCTTTTTCTGTTTTACCTAACAAATAAAGTTTAACATTCCAACAGAGTGAAAAATTATCTTCAAACAATCATACTTTAATGTTAGAATAGTTGCCACATCCATCAGATTTAAGGGTTTTAAGAATCACCCATGGTTACACTTTTAAACTGAGCACCCTGTATATTACATATAGGTATATATATATATATATATATATATATATATATATATATATATATATAAGATAAAATTTAAATATAGGAGGGAGTAAAACTTGAATTAATAAATATATAGAACTAGAACAGAGTTTTTATGAACCAATGTACAAATGCAGCAAAAGGAAATATAAAACTATAACAAATAAGCAAATTAATTAAAGCCAGATGCAAAATTAATCCCAAAACACATGCGGGCCTTCATCAGGGAAGCTCCCCCATGTAGGGAAAGGAAAATGAGACGTTTCTGACGAAACGCTGGTAATTTAACCAAAAACCTAGCCCCCAACTTCTCACAGATGGAAACAAGACCATGCAACAAACGAATTTTAATTAATACAAAGCATAAAAAGCATAAAAGGTAATTGAATTCAGAAATCAAGTACAAAATATAATACATCAATATAAAATACAAGAATATAAATAATACAAGAATATATAAATACATACCAGGACAAACGCATGGAATATTTTGAAAGGGATATAACATTTTATAGGAGTTACTTTGGAAAGAAAATTCATAAAGATTACAATACAGTTTAAAAAGAAAATATTGAAAATTTAAAGTAAAAAAATATTATTGCCACTGTTCATAAAGCTGGAAATAATTTTGCCATTTTTTGTAAAGTTTTTTACAAGATGTTACTTACCAAAGAATATTCCGGTAATGGTTCTTACCAAAAAAATAAATGACTCCCCCTCTATTATAAGGAAAAGGATATTGGTTTTTGATAAAAAAACTCAATATAAATAGAAACAGTTTTAATTTTTCATGCCTATTTATTAATGTTAAATTTTATAAAAATCCCATTAAATTTCGTTTTGTTACTTGTGATAATTTTTCTTATAATTATAAGGCCAGTAAAAAACTTTTTTATTTACTCAATAATATCTTAAACACTTTAGAGTCAGACGATAACTGTAGTAACATCGAAACTATTTACCCAATTTTAAAATATTTTAAAGAAAATTCAGAAAATATTTTTACCATTAATACTTATGATTTTGAAAACCTTTTTGGTAGTATCCAACATTACTTGGTTCTAGAAATTTTTGAAACAAATTACGAATATTTTTGTCATGTAATAGACTTCAAAAAAATTTACCTGATTAACCTTATTAAATTTTAACTTGGAAAATGTTTTGTTTAAGGGTGTTGATTATTTTTTACAAATTCACGGTATCCCGATGGGAACATGTTACTCGAGTGCCTTCGCCAACATTTTTTTTTTCTTTTCTTTTCTTTTCTTTCTTTCTTTCTTTCTTTTTTTTTTTTTTTTTGTTTATGTTTGAAAGAAAATTCAAAGATATTAATTTTTATAAGTATATTGATGACGTAATAGCAATAAATTGTGTTGATTTTGCGAAATATGCAGCTGAAATCTATGCCTCCGGTCTTGTCTTCAACCGTACTGTCTCTGAGGATCAAACTTCTTTCCTGGATATAAAAATTAAAAAAATAATAATAATAATAACTGGTTTATTGGGATTTATGATAAAAGGCAAGATTTTAACTTTAAAGTTTGTAATTTTACAAATTGGTTCTTCTCTATTAGTCTTAAAGTTTAAAAAAAAAAATATGTTCACCTAAATATACAGAATTAAAATGATTTGCAATAACAATTTTAACCTGAGTCTGGCTTTGAAAAATCTTAAAAGCATACTAACTGTTAACCGCAATCCTGTATTTGTAATCAATACCTTCTAGCTGAAGCGGGTTCTATGTTTATAATGGGGGAGGGGGTGGTAGTTTTCAATTATCCATATTCTAATGACTTTTCGAGTTTGTCCTGGTATGTATTTATATATTCGTGTATTAGTTATATTCTTGTATTTTATATTGATGTATTATATTTTGTACTTGATTTCTGAATTTAATTGCTTTTTATACTTTATATTAATTAAAATTCGTTTGCTGTATGCTCTTGCTTCCATCTATGAGAAGTTGGAAGCTAGAAACGTTTTTTTTGGTTAAATTACCAGCATTTCGTCAGGAACTTCTCATTTTTCTTTCCCTACATGGGGGCGCTCCACTGATGAAGGCCCTCATGTGTTTTGGGATTAATTTTTCATCTGGCTTTAATTATTTTGCTTATACACACACACACACACACACACACACACACACACACACACACACACACACACACACACACACACACACACACACATATATATATATATATTGCACAAAGGTATGAAGTACACATATGTACATCTATTTTTTTCTGTTCTTTATGTTTTTGGATGTGATGAAACCGAAACTGAGGCCAGTTTTTCACTATCACGTACAGATATTTGTCAATACGTGTCTACTGATACATTTTTTCTTCCTGACTCATCTACCAATATAATTATATAGTGATATGAATAATTAATCTATGATTAATTAGTCCATGAATAATTAATCATGAAAACCTAATAGTAAAAACGAAAATAAAGACGTTATATGGGTAGGCACACTGTATTGGCAAAAATAAGTACGTAATAAAGATAAACCTGCTTCATTTTCGGTTTCTGCACACCAAAAAACATCTGTATCAACTAATATTATCATAACAAATTTTTCAAACAGTACTTTTGTAGACCATTGTTATTAAAAATGTATACATATTCAAAATATTAGAATAATTGAGAAAAAGTAATAAGAAAGAAATTATTTTCCATTTATTTATTTTTGATACTACTTAAGTGCAATTAAATTTCTTATAAAATATGGAATATTTATATAAGGTTTTAACATTTACAAAATATAAAATACAATAAATTATGTATACAATAGCTTTCTAAAACACATAAAAATA
Source organism: Salticus scenicus (assembly GCA_963930645.1). NCBI lineage: Eukaryota > Metazoa > Arthropoda > Arachnida > Araneae > Salticidae > Salticus > Salticus scenicus. The sequence continues at coordinate 136,158,783 of OZ005656.1, read as the reverse complement.
TTAGAGTAACTTTAGATTGGTTCAAAATATTAGAATATTTTATTTTCCTCAAAAATATTACCTTATGAAAATGAAGTGAATAGTTGTTAATATTTTGTAGCAACACATTTAGCTTTAATAACATCGTACAATATTGCATACTATATACAAATTGATTTTACAAACATTTCTATCAATATTAGCCCAAATGGACTTTATACATGCCACTAACTCTGTTTTACTTGAAACAGCATTTTCTTGGAGGTTTTCTTCATTATACCCCATAAAATTTCGATGGGATTAATAACTGGTGGGTTTGTTGGTCAAAGAAGTACATTGATGTTGCGTGGGCGGAACCAATTCTTCGTTGTCACCGAGGTATGTGGAGACGCTAAATTTTGTTGAAAGACGAAATCATCTTTAAATAAGAAATCATGTAATATACCAAAATTTCTTGATATATCTGAGAGTTAACCTTTACATAGACGATGCGTAACTTTCTAGGTCATTCTGCGCTCATGCAGCCCCAAAACATGACACTAGCAGCAAATTTTACCGAACGTTTAAGGCATTCTTTATCAAATGCTTCTTGCTGCATTCTCCAAACTTGATTACCATATGAAACACAAAACATACTTTCATTACTAAATATTATTTTTTCCAATCTTCTTCGCACCATAAACGTCTTGATTTAGACCTATTCAATCTTATACGCTTGAAGTCATGAGAAATTTGGTTTTCAGTACACGAGTTTCAAACTTAAATTTATGGAGACGCCTTAATGTTGTCGACGTAGAAACTTCAACACCTTCTTCTTTCTATTTTCAGTGCAAGAATTGCATATTTTTAAAACGGTTTTTCTTATCTATACGCTTCAGTTTCCTATCATCTCTGGCAGATGTTTTTTGTTTTCGGCCGCCTTTTCGGGATTATTTCGAAATTCTCCATTTTTTGAATATTACTAACGCTTGATTCCGAACAATGTAAATAATTCGCTTTAGTACATTAATTTTTACCGTGCCGATACAAATCAACCCTACGAAGATTTACAGATTCCAGAGGATCACTCACACGACCCATTTTAAGACGAAAAATCAAACAAACTTTAAAACGAATGCTGATTTTAAATAAAATCGTCTGAATTCAATCAATGATGCCACCAGTGATGAATTCCTGATAATTAAATGTGAATTAGTGTGAAATATTCTAATATTTTGAACCACTTTGTGAGGTCTAGGAAAGTGCTACGATTAAAATTCGCACTTTGCGAGTAAAACATGAATACGAAGGTTTTAGGATTCGATTGAGTAATGGAGTTAGTTCCTATCCTAAACTAAAATTGTAAATTGTAATATGTTAATTTTATAAAGTATTTTGGAAAGTGAATAGTATAAAAGTAGAAGGAAGATTGCTTTTGGGGTTAGTTGGAAGGAGAGTAAGAGAGTTAGTTGGAAGGAAGGTAAGAGAGTGAGTTGGAGGGAAATTAGTTGAAGGTTAGCTGGAAGTAAGTGAGTGGGAAGTTGGTTGTTAGCGGCTATAGCCGGAAATAGAAATTCGAGTAGATGGCGGCGTCAGGGAATCCTCCCGTTATCGAAAAGTTACTGAGCCGCGAGGGTGAATGAAGTTAAATGTAGTAGTTAAATTTATTGGTGATTAGTTAAGTAAAGTACAAGTAATTAAGAAGGCTGCCCATTGAAATTTATAAAGATATTATATACAATTTAAGTCCAACGCCCGCCTTTTTCTATTAAGCTCAAATAAAAAGCTCAAGTTATTTTTATATATCTGACTTTGTGTTATTTCGTAACTTTATTAAGTAAAATAGGTTTACAGCTTCAATCTAAAGTTAAATAAGCAAGATTCAAGTTTCATGCTCATAAATTAATTAATTTAATCGAAGTTCATATTTAAGATCTAGGAGTTTAGATCTAGAATTGAGAATATGGCGTCCGCTGATTTTCTACAACTTGAATAAATATTCTAATTTTTTGACTTTTCAAAATATTTTTTTTCAACTAATCTTTTCAAAAATTATATTAATTTTAAGATAATAAATACGTTTAATCAACAATAAGTTCTTAATAAAAATATCGTTTACATATTTGCATTAAAATACATTAAATTACCAAAAGTTATTTTCAATTTGTAAAAAAAATGTAATTATTCTAATATTTTGAATATGAGCTGTATAAATAAAGATATGAATTGATAAAATTGTCAATACATCACATTTTGCATCGCTTTTCAAAAAATTTTTTTGTAAAATAAATAGTATTGAAAAATAAGTTTTATATATTTTACAAAATAAATTTACACTAATACCTCTTTTTACTACTTATATATATATATATATATATATATATATATATATATATATATATATATATTTATTATTATTATTTACTTAAAACTTCTTCTTTTGTATGTAATTATATCCAATAAATAATCATTTCAAAAACAATTTTTAGTATGCTCATGAATTGAAAAGTGTTGTTTAACTGAATTATAGATTAAAGAAATATATTTTCTAACGCAAAATGTCATGTCTAGAAGATGGATTGTTGAGATAATGTCATGTATATATGCAGTTAATAATATACATTTTCAAGATATATTACCAGGTAATCTTTGTAAATACGTAAAATGCAGTTTGTATCATTGAATAATAATTTGTAATAAATGCTTACATATAAAATTGCCAGTGAAAAATGATGGATTGGCATGCTAATATAAGCTATTTTAATATGTTGTGACACATTTTTTATGAAAAGGTTGCATTTTAACTTAGAAACAATTATGACGTCACTTTAAATACAGATTTGTGAAATGAAAATTTTTCCTTTAAATCACATTTTAGCGTGCAAATTGAAATTATCTTATCATTCAGTGCTCACATACAAATATATTAACATATGAATTACTATAAAAATAATATGAAAAAAAATCAAAAAGAAAAAAAAACAGTAACTATTAAAAAAAAGAAGTGTTTCTGAATATGAATAAATAGTGAATAAGTGTTGCGAATATGAATAAATATGACATTTTGTTTATCAATTACAAGTGAATACACACACACACACACACACAAAAAAAAAAAGTTGTACATTTACACTCGTTCTACTAGTACAGAGAATGCTATTCATTCACACAAGAATTTAAGTGTCAAAATAAGAGAAATTATTTAAATTGTTCTTTAAATAATAAAATTTTTTTTAAATATATATAGAGAGAAATAGAGATTTTCTAATAAGTAATGTAATTAACACGATAATGCATTATTACTTAAATTAATGAGTATTTTTAAACGTGATAAAAAAAAAGAAGAAGAAGAAGAAAAGAAAAACAATTACATGTTACTCGTGAAGTCAGTCAATTGTAGAAATAGTTTCAGATTAATTTATTAGACTTTTAACCTATAATTTATTTATTAGACTTTTAACTCATATTTTCTTCCTGGTGATTAAAGTTATTTTCAGGTTTAGGAACGTGTCTCTGTCCTGATATTTATCTAACACTTGAAAGAGAGTATCACAAGATGCTACCGGTTTTAAATCCTTTTAATCTTGTATTTGGATTGTGAATTGCGGTGTGATAATATCAAGCAGTCCAGAAAAGGATAAATTTAATTCTAATTGCCTAATAATGTCGAGCTTGCGGAGCAAAAATGTAGTCAGTTTATCAGACAACGACATTTTAGTCGCATAAAGCTCTTGCCTTAATTTCGCTTCATCAGCAACTGAGGAAAAGGTAGTTATAATTTTAGTTTCTAAATCTTCATAAGTGGGGTTTTGACCCAAAGAACGAGAGGCAATAATTTCGTACCACAATTTCAGTTCTCCTGTTAATGAGTATTTTAACCAACTGAATCTGTCATCAATATCAATTTTGCGAATTGCAAAGTACTGTTCATGCTCTTCAAAGAAATCAAGCACGTTATTTGAGACAGTAAAGTAAACTCGAGCGGGGGGGGGGGGGTCGAGCGAAAATGAGCGCGCCACTGTGAGGTCCCCATTCCTCAAAGATTAACTTAATTACTTAAGCATTAAATATGAAATTAGCACAGAGACTCTAAGTTAAATACAAATAAAGTTTTATTAGAACTTAAGTGCAGGGAAAATACCTGAGTCAAACTCAATACCAAATATTAAATATTTAAAGAAAGATAACTTCAATAAACAACTTAAATAAATTCAGATGGAATCTCACCCACAGTAGAAAACGTAATAAGATGATTTCTCTGGCTGATCCACGTCACTTTACTAATGTAAGCTAAAAGCTAAAAAGGATTTCCTGAATCCGCCTAACTCTATACTATAAATTAACACCTCCAAAATCACCAACACATTTATCGAATTAAGAACTTAATCACTCAAGAACAATTCTGTTCTATTTCACATTCTACATCACCACCACTACCACCCACTTCTTCAACATACTGATTTATATTTATAATTAATCTACATCAACTCCACTCACTTCATTTAACAACTCTAAAACCTCTCCGTATTCACACGCGCATCGCAACTTGTTTTCTTTGCTGCAGCACTATGCTGACATGACTCCAACCTTGCAACTTGTCTTTTCCAGTGTTGCCAGATCCGGTGGATTTCTTATTCAATAATCATCAATAGTTTTGAGAAGTGATATTTGATATACATGATAGACTACCAATCTTCGAAGAAAATGGGCGAACATTACCATTAATAACTATTGATGATTATTGAGTAGAAATTCTGCCAAATTTGGCAACACTGTTATTTTCTATTTATTAAGTACCTCTAATTATGAAGAACGTTGTTTGATAAATCTGACTGTCGATCGGTGAAATATACAGTTACATATTTTTTTCAATTAAAAATTAGTAATGAATATTCAATACAGACGTCCCAACAAGTTGTCAACTTTGAAGTCTTATAGTGTAACCACGTTTCTTAAGAATAGCAAAGAGGACAAGTCTAAAGGCTTGGGTTGGTGCCAGATTGACTTAAGAACTGAGAGTTTGTAAACATCCATTCATTCGGTGTTCTCTTAAGCTTATTTTCTCCCAAAAACAAGAGTAAGTATCCCTATTTTAAAACTGGAATATTTCGTTACCCAGATGCTCCCATAGTCATAAGGAATGTGGTTAAAAAATAGGTCCTCACCATTCGACCTATGTAAATTTTAATAAATGTAGAACTTGTAGTTACTATTTTACAAGGACAAAGAGAAGGATTCTAAAAATTATAACGGACTTAAAATATGTGATACAGGAGAGTGTCTAAAAGGCTTATCTGATTAAAGTAAAATATGTTAGGTACTTTATAGGTTTTCATTAGACGACATGAGTGCAGGTTAGGGTGGTTCGAAAAAATCGATTTTTTTATTTTGGAATCGCGTTACCTTTCAAAAGTTGTAGTTTGGTATCCTCAATTGGGGAAAAATAAAAAAAACAATTCTAAGTTGACATCTTCAGTTCGCGCACGAGGCTGAATGTTTGAAAAAATATGTTAAAAATTGAAATTTTCAAAAAATAACAAAATTCGTTTTTTTTGTAATTTTTTATAATGCAACAGCCATAAATTATCAGTAAATAGCGTAGTTCGAACCTAAAAAAAAACATTTTATAAATTTTACATAATATCTTTGGTTCATGCATACGCCTTAAATTGGGCTAAAATCGCCTAAAATTTTAAACTTACATGTTTAATATACAATAATACATACATGACATATTTACGTTTCAAAAATTTTTAAAAGTTCTAAATTTGTTGAATATAACAATTTATTACAGCATTATACGTACAAGTATAGCTACACACACATTTATATGTATATAATAATATTGAATGTCATAGCTAATTAAGGATTGATTTATATATTTTACCTATTTTTTGTGCCTTTAAGATTCCTCAGATGTGTTGGGCATTGTTTTAAAATGAGATCTATAGTCAAATGATGGCATAGTTGACCTTCAGAGCAAAGTTGTCCTTATGAAACCATCCCTGTTTTTTTCTCCACATACTTTAGTACAAGATTCTGTTACGAGCTTTACAATTCTTTCGACAATTTGCGTGTGGCAAGGAAATTTAATTAGCTCAAAATCTGGGAGAAAATTAGTATTAATAAGTTCTTCTAGGCAGTGCGTTGACACTTTGCTCATTATTGGAGGAGGTGTAAGTTTTCACTTGGACCAATCAATAAGTTCAATGCGATTTGAAGCTGCAAAATTGATAGCCGGTGAATGAAAAGTTCGCACCGATTTCCCTTTTGGTTCTTGCTGTCTTGCTTTTAGCGATTTTTGAAAAGCTATCTGTCTTACGTGCACTCTCTCATCTAGTACCATTGAAATGAAAAGATTTTCGGGATGGCAAAAATACGCAGTCCTCTGAATGACAGAATCAATTATTTTACCTACCCTGTCGGGCAGCTGTCTTGTCTTCTGTACTAATTTAAACACGTAAACTGAACCAAACTTTACGGAGGGATACATTTTCCTTCTAAACCATACTGGAGCGTATATCTTCATAATATAGCTGTCCATTAGTTTAATTTCGTCAGAAGGTTTTACTTCAGAAATATACAGTCTTAAGATTCTATTTGTACAAGTTAACTACCTAGAGTTACTAAGAGGACCAGGATCTTTCACAGCGAGATCTGGCGAACACTCTCCTGTCTTGACTGCTCGATAAATATTAAGTTAATACTGTTGGTCCTTGCTTAAGTCAGTTTTGGTCACATTTATCTCCTCACTATTAATCGTTTCAAAATTAGCAACAGGGAGTTTTTCACAGTCAGTCAAAGTCTTGTCAATTTGTCCTGAGAAACTTGTGTAAGAAACTGTAGTATCACCATCTACACTTTCAAACAAATGTCTGAACGGCGATTAGTTGAAATGTAATAAACATAAAATCCATTGTAAAGGACAACCAAGTTTAAGCTCAAGGTTACGAATAACACCGTTTTTCAATCCTGTGTTAGTCGCTGTTCCGTCACATTCAATTGCAAGAAGCTTAACATAATGAAAGTTATTGTTTTCTAAATAGCAAAATACGCTATTAGCTATTTCACTTCCAGTGGCTCTTGGAGGTGTCAAATGTCCCAGATACTTTCCTCCAGGCTCTAAATGACTTTCTTAAAGTGTAGAACTTATTATGGCAATTCTTTATCAATTTAACAATACGTTCATGACTGACCGTTGGTATTGAAGCTTTACAGTACAGTTCTTCTATTTGAACAGCAATGCAATCTGAAATCTTTGAAAAAGATTCGTTTTTTACAGATTTTGTTGTTTTTTCAAAACAGGCTAACAAAACATCTGTACATGTGGGTAAAACACTTTCACTTAACGCTTTTTGTGCACCGAAAAACGACAAACACTTAAGCGTTTAGAAGTTTTCGGGGGTCCCATTTTTTATTATTTGGAGAACGGAGAACAATATAACAAAACTTGAGCATAAAAATCTCCAATAATTTTACAAAATAATCCACTCAAAGCAAAACACGCTGCACTTTTTGATTCACTTACAGTTAAAAATGAAAGATGCTGCTTGCTTAGAGGCTACTAACTGACTGACAAAGTGAGAGCAGAGCCTATAAACTGTCTACTAGAATTTTTATACTGTCTAGACAAGTCAGCGGTGGAATAAGAATGCGACTGCGTGGCGTCAACTTAGCGCTTGCCGGTCAGTTACTGTTCGTGTTCAGTTTTTGACATTTTTTTTTCAAATTGTAAGCCTCATGCGCGAACAGAATATATCTTCTAAAAGTTATAATTATTTTTTTAGGTTGAAATTACGCTATATACTAACAATTTATTGCTGTTGCATTATATAAAATTACAAAAGAACTAATTTCATTATTTTTTGAAAATTTCAATTTTTAACATATTTTTTCAAACTTTCAGCCTCATGCGCAAACTGAAGATATCAACTTTGTTTATTTTTCCCCAATTGAGGATACCAAACAACAACTTTTGGGAGTTAACGCGATTCCGAAATAAAAAAATCGATTTTTTCGAACCACCCTAGTGCAGGTCGTTTGAGTGCAGACATTATATACGCTTACAGTTAATTTACAAGGATACAAAGAATAATTCTTTACCTTTACGTTTTAATGAATTTAACTGTGTAAAGTTAGCTAGCACCAATATTCTACATTCTATTAAGAGGAAATGAGTTGAGCATACCTAAATCGTCGTAGCTAGAATATATTTTTTTTAAGACTAAGTTAATTCTGGTAAATTTATATGCATACGAAATAGAATTTATGTACATTTCAGCCTATGGACTCATACTTTGATATAATAATTTTAAATTTTCTAAAATATATATTTAAAAAAAAAGTGGTTTATGTTACGTTATATAGCAAATGTCTGATTTTTCAAGGATATTATATAATTGTTACATCTTCAGTACTGCCCAATATCGAAAAAAGTGCTGAACATCCGCGAAGACTTAACATTTTGCTAGCTTTGTTCATTAATGTTTAATATTGAAAATGAAAATGAACCAGAAATCTTTGTGCTTTTATTTATATCTTAATTATAATAAACATATGGGGACAAAAGTTACAGCAATTTAAAATAATCGGAGTTTTACTTTGAAATCGGGAAAACACCGACTTCCAATGTGTTTATAAAAATACATAAGTGAGAAGTTTATTTCGGTGTGGATACCGAATATCATTATCGTTTTAAAAAAGCGAAAGTTCTTTCCTGAATAAAATTCAGTACTTTTGATCTTGTGGTCTAAAATCAGACCTGCAAAATGGTTAAAAAGCCAAACGGAATAGTTACAAACTAAAAATATTACAGTACAAAGCTTTAAATATTTTGACCATTGTTTACATTTCACGCTAGAGAGATGAACCTTCATAGTATTTGAAAGATAATAGCTGCAAAATAAACCTTTAAATTTATTTTTGAGTATTTCTTTTTTAAATGTTAACATAAAATTAATATATTTACCAGTATTGTTATATTCCAAATATTGTTTGTTAATATTTAGAAATATGTATAACACACACATATATATATATATATATATATATATATATATATATATTTATTTATTTATTTATTTATATCAATATTTTCACACCTTTGTACATATTACTTTATTAATATTATTAATCTTAAAAATAATAAAAAATAAAAATAATAATAATAATATAGTAAATATAGTTATAGTAAACATAGTCAAGTAAAAATAACAACTAAATATCATTTATCACTTACCAAACATTATGTGGATATATCCTTCACTTCTGTAGCCTCTGGGTATAGTTGTCACATATCCTGACAGTTTGTTATTTGCAGTCGCCGAGGTTTTTCTAACAAATAAATTACAACTTTCTTATTTCTCATCATTTTTTATGTCTATATGATTTATAACATGAGTGTTTGATATAATAATATACATTGTATTTCTATTCATAAAGGCTTTGAGAGCAATGTAATATTTATATCACCCGAGTGTCAGTAAGGATAGTTGATATTATACACCATTACTGATGTTATACTCCTTATATCCTGTGCATTACTTACGTTGTTTTATCCATAGATTTAAAATTATCATTTCAAAGTATTTACAATATATATATATATATATATATATATGTATTCTTGAAGCTGCAAGAGATTGTTGCAAATTGCAACATTATCCTTGTAATAATAATAATAATAATAATAATAATAATAAAGTGAAGTATGTATGGTATATTGATAATAAATATCATTAACATATAAATGATGAATAAAAATTATATTAAATATAAAAATTATATGATATATATTTGCTTTCTAAATCACTGTATATATATATATATATATATATATATATGCCAGTATTACAAGACTTTTAAGAGAACAGTCAAGAATGGATAAATTGCGTGTAAAATACATGAAGTAGATGCACGCAAGAATTTAATCCTAACAAAATTTCTTCAAAGAGATGGATGAACAACGAAAAAAAGCTGGCATATGAACATTAATTTTTCTTTGCAAGTTGGAATACGAAGGAATTCTCTAATACTTTGAATTGATAATTAAAGAAAAAAATGCAGTAAATTTATTTTTAGATTTTAAAAATAGAGGTATTATTATTATTATTATTATTGTATTATTTAGATATATTATTCCATCTGCATATAGATAATTAAAATGGATACCATTAACTATTTATTCATTCACTTATTTTTATTATATACTTATATGCATATATACGTGTTTGTGTGAGTACATGTGCAGGTGAGGTATGTAAGCGAGTGTATATTTTTAAATAATTAAAAAAAAAGGGATTCATTTTATATTGTTTCACGGTTAGAGATATGCTTTTAAGATTAGTATTCGTCCAATGCAACAAATTTTATGTAAATAAAAAGTAAGTATATGAATAAATAAATAAATATAAACGATCGTCATACCCATCATCAGTTAGTATTACACAATCTTAGCATAAAAGTCCGGTCACTTTCGATTTCAGACAATTTTTCGAATATCTCAAAAAGTAATAGACTAATCATCTTGAAATTCCAGGAATGTAAAGAACATATTATACCTAATACATCTGAGTAAAATTTTGCCCAAAAGTAAAAAGGGGATCAGTAGAGAATTTAAGAAAAACGAAACTGTTTGGGATCACCTGTAAAAAGTAACGCTTGAAACACGATCTGTAGCATGCGATTATGTGACTTTTTCATATTATCTGTTTAATTTTTGTAAGGACTTTACATATATTCATTTAGATCTAACGATTCCTTTAAAAATTTTGATATATATATATATATATATATATATATATATATATATATATTATTACTGCAACACGCATGGTGTTACACACAATGCAAGGATATTTACAGGAACTTGACATACAGCACTAGACACATCATACTGGAATCAGAATGCAAAAATATTTAATATCTAATGAAATACGTGCATTTTTACTAAACTACTTTTAACTTCGCAAATGAATTGAGCTATTTATATGAAAACCCCAAAAAAGTATCCTGCAAATTCAAAAAGTTGTACACGATAGAGTGTACGGAATTTCTATTCTTCTCAAAAATAAGGAAATTTATAAATAGGTTTTCATAATACTTATTTACAAACAATGAACATTGTATTTTCATTGATTGAATCAAAATGAAAATTTGTGTATGGCACCTTATAGTTTAGCTTCGTTCTTTTTAGATCAACTGAAAACTCTATCATGTAGAACTTTTTAAACCGGTTTCATCACTAATAATCTCTCACTTTACAAAATCTTCAACGGACTTCGAATATAAATTTACTATTGCTTTAAAACTATCACTTGAGAATCAATTTGCATACCATCAAATACCGAACTTCTAAAATCTCTTTAAAGCCATAAATTTTCCCAAACCTCGATAGTCATAAAATCCCGAAATGAGCTGTGTAGAGTACATTTTTAAAAGACTACTCCGCAAAGCAAAATATCAATCAAAATTTTTGTCCACCCTCGCCATAATTTATTGTAGAGACATGAAGCTGATTTCTATCGATTGAAATATCCTGAAGACCTTTCTAGTGGAATAGGGAAAACCTAACAAAAATAGACTTAGGGGTGCGTTTATGGGGTTTATTAGAATATTTATAAATTAATTTCCCGATTAGGTGCATTGGGAATATATTAAGAAAAGCTAACATGATTGCATACTTTTTTATATTTATAAAGCATTTTCTGCTAAAAAACATTTGTGAGCACGATAAATTAGATATCCAAAATTAGCTATATTATAATTTAAAGATGTAGGAGATAAATATGGAATAAATAATTGCACGACTCCAGGTTTGTGGTAAATTTGTTTTTCTATTTTAACCTATGTTTCTAATACTCTCATCCCCTGCTGCCCATGTCTTCATGAATCTTTAAATTCCGCATGTAAACCTTTTAATATTGTACTTATTCGTAATCCTCTTTCCAAAAATGAATAAATTTCTAATCCGTAAAAATTATTCTTACCAATAAATGTACAATATTGCACCTACCAAATCCTCTTTATTTATGATTCTAGCCAATTTCAATTTCACTAAGTATGACTGTCCACAAAAAAAAAAAAATAAATAAAATAAAAAATAATAATAATAATAATAATAATGATGATAATAATAATAATAATAAAGAATTAATGAACATATTTTAGATATAAAAAATAACTAACATAAATCATTTCTACTGAGCTTAGCCGAAAGTAATTCTATTAAAAAAATTATAATTATAATAATAATAATAAAAATAAAAACGAATGGTCTGATATTCGCAAAACCCTGAGATTTATATGTCCCTGATTTGCCTAGTTCTTTTTAGTGCAACTGCGTTGCGTCTTCTCTCGACAAAAATCACAACTATTTTTTTTAACTTTACCAAAAAATAATCCCCCTTTCCACCTGAGAATATGTGTTTTGCAAAATGCGTTTAGTTACCAATTATTTGATTTTTTATGCATTTTAAAAATATTTATAGACTTATCTTTTGTGCCTTTTTTTATAAATGAAAAATTTAAGATTAATCATTAAGTTCACCTGAAAGTGATGAATCATCATTTCTATGTAATATATTTATATATGCTTTTATGTCTCTGAAAAATTATTGTATTATAGATGAAACGCATAATTTTTATAAGAAAATCTTAATAGTTTTTTTTTTTTTTTTTTTTTTTTGACTTATTAAAAAGGAAAAAAACAGTCAATAACAGTTTATTATAACAATTAACCCTAAAAATATTACTCTTTAGATAGTAATGACAATCTCATTTTTATACTGGTTTTCTAAAATTTTACTGTTCTTCTTTATATTACTGTATAACTATTATCTCTGATGAGCAATTAATCTTTGTAAAAAGAAGCAACAGGGATTATTTTACCTGTCAAGACCTTTTTAGTCTTTATTTCGTTAGATAGTACATAAAACGTGTTATAGTTAATGGACTTGCAGTGGTTTGTAAAGGAAACGACATATATTTCACGTTTAGATGAAAGACAATTTCCCTTTTATGAGTGAAAGCATTAATGAAAAAGATTTATCCGTCTTTTTGTATTCAGAAGGCATTAATATATATGATTATTCATAGATACAAAAACGTGAATTTACCACAGTTCTTTGAAAATATTTTTTGTTTTGTTTCATATAAGTGATATTATTTTACGCATTTATCTATTAAAGTTATTTAATGCCCTCTCTCTTTATTTATTTATTTATTATCTATCTTTTTATTATTTTTTATTCAACAGGTCATTCTAAAATTTAAGGAATAATTTTAGGCAGATGAAAGTACACAGCTATGGTTTATTTAGCCACTTAAAATGTCACTAATACTAAATAAGGCATCTAGCATTATAAAAAAATAGAATTACCAACATACTCTTGTCTCTTCTTATACGTTTGGAAAATAAGCGAAAATAAAGAAAAAGCAATTTGTAAAAAACATATTTTGTAAATATGATAGCTATTTTATTATTGGTGGAAACAGATAACTAAGCAAATTCATTTTGTAAAATGCATTGAAACGTCTAACTGTCATTCTACCTAGAAAAACCCGATTTTACTTTATTGATAATGGGACAATAATCGTGAGACTACATTTGATAATATAAATACAGGGACCGCAGTCTCCGCCTTTTTTTTTTTTTTTCCAAGGACACTTTAAGTCAAGAGACATTTATGTCTTTTTTACTACAACTATTTTTATGCAATAATTTCTGTACTCGTTAATTACAACATATTACTTTAGAAATAATGAATATTTCTCTAATAGAAAAGTGAGAGTAAAGATACGAAAATTCCTCATCCTTGAAATTCTGCAGGAAAAAAAAAGTGGAGAGTACGACCCCTGTTAATACTGTTTATGCAAATATCAATGATCACACATGCTTTAATTTTTGACTACTTGTCAGTATCTATTTTGCGCTGGTTTTGATATGTTTTTCATTAAACTATTATGTATAAGAATGCACAAAATGATTTATAATGCAAACTTTCATCTTAAAAAAATAAATAATCAACATAAAATAAATAAATAAACGCATACGTACATGAATGTACACTTTAACACCCCCACCCCCAACACCTTTATTTTTGATAATATAAAGCTGTGTTTGAAACCATGTGATTGAAAACACACGTTTTAGTAAATTGTAATATAATTGTAATATATTTTTTGTAATATATTTTTTATTGTAAATTTGTATTATATTTTTAAGAGGATTATTATATTTTGTTTTTCTTTTATTTATTTATTTAAATTGCTCTGAAGTATTGATCAGCTATGAATATATTTTTTTTCTAATTCTGTGTATCAGATGTTTTATTTTACGGCGACATGATTAAAAAAAAAAAAAAAAAAAAAGAAAAAAGAAAAAAAACGTCATCCGTTAAGCTTATTGAAAGTAAAATATTGTAAAAAAGTCATTAATGAAATTTTTCAAATTGCACACTGTATTATAATAAAAATATTTTTGATAATTTACTTCCATTAATTTAAACTCAAAATAACAGTTCACTTTAATCGTTAAACGTGTTAAAATTACGATTTTTTGTATAAGTATAAGGAATATATATATATATATATATATATATATATATATTATATATATATATTTAACAACAAAATATTGTTCCAAAATTGTTTGTTGTTAAACTGTGAACAAACATTTTGTTTACAGAACCGAAATTATTTATTTTATTTTAATTATTTATTTTTCCAATAACAGCATAATATATATATATATATATATATATATATATATATATATATATATATTGTGTTGTTGTAACAAGGAATCTTGTAGATTTAAACACTATTTGTTTAAACCTTTTTTTTTTTTTTTTTTTTTTAGTCAAAACAAGTTGATTCCATCAGTTGAAAAACATAAATACAATCGGTAACAAAAGTGTCCGAACACTAGCAAAACTTCCTATGTAAAAAAAAAAAAAAGTACACTTCATACGGTTTTGTTAAATACGTTCTTGTCGAATCTTGTCCTTAATCAGTGTAAGAACATGATTCGATAAGGATTTATTTAACAAAACCGTATGAATTGTACTATTTTTGCTAGTGTTCGGACACTTTTGTTACCGACTGTATATATATGTATTGTTAAAATGACTAAATAAATATAAAATTCATACAACAATATATATATATATTTCAACAAACTAATTTTTATTGTGTATTTCCAAATGTGTGATTACATGTTTCAGTGAAAGTGCTCTACAAGGAAAATATTTATTTTATCTTTTTTTTTTTTTTTTTAACTGCTTATTCTGTTGCAAATAAAAATAAAAATCAGGAAAATATCTATTAAGAAATCATAGCTAGTAATGTATTTATTTTAATCCTTAATAAAAAGGAAAAAAAAAAGAATATTTCTATTTTATGCCTAATTTGGATTTTGTGTTGAAATTCATTGGTTTTCCCTTTAACCCTCCCTTAAAGCTTATTTTTTATCGGGTTTGAATGTCAAAAAATGTCAAATTTATTAAGGCTTTTTTTCAAAGGTAAATATTTTTAAACATAATACTAATATTTGCATATAACATTTCTTTTATGAATAATATATGTATATATATATATATATATATATATATATATATATATATATATATATATATGTATATATATATATATATATATATATATATATATATATATATATATATATATATATATATATATGCATACATATATAATGTATATTTTTAAGTTGTATTTCAACATGGCATAAATCATTGGTTATTCTTTTTTGAAAAAAAAAAAATCTACTGCCTGCGTTACACTAGGGATCAGACAAGATGATGTATTTATGCGGCCCAAGTTCAGTCCGAGCAATGCCGGCTACGTATTAGTATCAATAGAATTACTTTTCAAGACATAAACATTTAATAAAAAGTTTATTTCTCAAATTTCAAACAACTTCCTGCGGACTCATATTAAACTTATTGCCGTTTATTTTATTATTTTTTTAAAGAAGGAAAGTAATGCTTCAGAAAATAATCATATTATTTTTTAAGAATCAATTTTTGTATTGAATCGTTACCGAAAAATAATGTTTAACTATATCCTCGCCATAATATTTATGTTTATTGCGGTACAGAGTATATAAACACAGCAATTCACAGTAAAAAAAATTACAATAAATAAGCATTTTTAATTCCAATTAAGACGAAAAGCGGTTTTTTCTTTATATTAAATGTCTATGCCATGAAACATTTTAGAGTTTTATATTATGTATGTTTTCAAAGAAGTTGAGCGTAGTTGATAAATATATATGTTCGATTTCCACCATCCAGTCATATTCGATTCTTAACATAATCGAACTCCGCACTCAATGACACTTTCGATTTAACTGTTTTCATCTCAACTTTACTTTTTTCTGTTCAAAGGTACGAACATCTCAACTCTACTCGAACAGAAACCGAAAAGAACAGTTTATTCTTTTTCATCCGCACGGTAGCTTGCATGCTATCTTTCACACAATTATCTTTCGCATTATTTTCGCATTGTTACTTCACATTATATTGTTTATTATTTATTAGCAATGATTTATCACACCTCATGTTTTCCACGCATATTTACATCTGTGTATTGTATGTTTAATATAGTTTTGGTTTGTGAATGAAAGAACGAGTATTTATTATTATCTTTACATCACGTCAAATAACAATATATGATGTTAGAATTTTGTAAGTTATTAAAAAAAAAAAATTCCTTAAAGACACAATGGTTAGAATTAAAGTATATATACATGTGCGTGCGTGTGCATGTGTTTTCATTTCATCGATTATAACTGAAACTCAACAACTCTGGTTTGAAAGAAATTAAGTTATTCAATAACTTGAAATTTAAGTAAGTGATTAAGTAAAATTTTTATAAGTTAATTTTTAACTGAATACCATATTTTAAGAGATAATTGTTTTTTCATCATTAAATATACATATACTCAGATGTATAAGGACACCTATTTAAAACCATGTACTAGATTCTGATAAAAGTAAGCAGTGTCATCTACTAATTGTAACACTTTTACGAAAAGTATTTTTAACATTAATTATGCATACTGTCAGATATGTAAGAAAACCTATTTAAAGCCATGTAATGGCTTCTGGTAAAGAGCAAGCATCAATATTTACTTATCATTACAGTTAAATAAATAAATAAATATATATACATATATATATATTTATAATAACTAAATATTTATAATTTTTATAATAACTAATATATATATATATATATATATATATGTAAAAAATAATTAAAGGAAAAAAGCACTTACAAAAATTTAAAAAGCATATATAAATAAAAATTAAGTCCTATCCCCATTTGTTACTATATAATTTTTATTATATCAATCATTGAACATTACCTAAGTATTTTCCATATTTTATTTTGTTAAAAGTTTAAGAATAATGTTTTTTTTAAATATTATTTTAGCTTTAAAATTATAGCTATTCCTCTCTCTCTCTCTCTCTCTTTCTTTCTCCCTATATATATGCATACATTCGTGAAATATATACACATATATATATATATATATATATATATATATATATATATATATATACGCATTTTCACGAAATCTTTGTTATATTCATGCAAAAACTTTAACAGTAAATTAATCATTCCAAAATAAGCAGCATTAAGTCCCCCATATTTCCGTAGGATATGGTTTATACTATAGATTTTAAATTAGAAAAAAATCGACTTTCCGAACATTGAATAATTAACAGTTTTGTAGATGTAGTAAAGTAAGAGGAGTTGTTAAATCAGCAAAAGAGAAAATTATAATATAGAGTGTTTGAGTATTTTTCTTCCTATAGTACACGACGTTCAATTTAACGCTATTGTACTGTGAACCCATAGATCATAATGATAAGAAATAAGATAATAATGATAAATTGTGTCCCTGTAAAACCCTATAAATGCTAGGTTCAACAAAATGATTATAGCTAGTGCAACAGTGACTTATAATATTTATATAAATTTTCAGCTCTATCGGATAAGGCATTTAGACATTATCGCACTTTAAATTTCGAGCCGATATGCCACAATGATAAATAAATTTGCATTGCCTCCCTGTAAAAATGCAGAAGTGTTAGATTCTGTAAAGTTAATAAATTTCGTATGACGGTGACCTATGTCATTTATACAAGTTAAATAAGAAGCTTAGTCGCTATCACAATTTAAATAATTTGAGCCTATAAGTCCTAATGACAAAAAAACTTTCTTTTTGTCTCTGTAAAACTCGTTACGTGCTACAGTCGCCAAAACTTATACAATTTGTATGATGATGACCTCCAACTTTCATATAATTTTTTAACTCAAACGGATAAGCCAGTTAGATGCTATTCACTTAAAAAAAAAATTACCCCATAGGCCTTAAGGATAAATACTTTTTTTATTTGTGTGTGTGTGTGTGTCTTACTGTACAAAAACTGTACAAAGACTAGATTCAAAGAAATCTGTACAGTTCGAGTAACTCTGATTATAATGTGTGTATATCTCTCTATATATATTTAGCTCAATTAAATGAGGCATTTAGCACTTTCAAAAATTTGATCCCATAATTATAAAGACTTATTCTTTGTGTTTCTGTGACAAAAATAAATAAATAAATAAATAAATAAAAATAAAAATACTGTAAGTGCGAATTTCAACAAAATCTATAGAGATTGAGTACCTGTCACCTATATGCACAATTGAACAAGGCGTTTTGACGCTATTGCACTTTTTAGATTTTGGTCCCATAGGCCATAATGATAAAGACTTTTTCATCATCTTTGGTGAAATGGCCGTTGATCACAGTGAAATCACGGTGAAATATCCGTCGGATATTTCAAAGTACGATAAACTCATTGGATTCTTTTAGGGGGTTTATATACTTATTTACTTTTACACATATCTACATCTACATCTACATAAAGCTAAAAATTTGTCATTGTACCTTTCCGGGCATTTTGTCCACTATACAAAGCTGCACATTTCAATTGATTACTGCTAAAATAGGCACATTTATCAATGAAAACAAAATCTTGCTAACATTGTATTTTTTCTGTCTGTAGGAATAATGGTTCAAAATGTATTAAGTAAAACCACGTTTTAATTGAAAAATAAATAAATAAATAAATAACAAAATAAAATGTTTTACTCCAGAATAAAAAAAGAATAATTATACGTATTTGCATTTTCCGGTTGTAAAATGTAGTTCATTTAATTACGCGTTAGTATCAATAATAACGATAATAATAATAATACATAACTGTTTTATGAAAAATGGTACAATTATTAATTAAGAATTTGTGTAAACAAAAATATTCATGGATATTTTTGTCATTAGCTTAAATTTTTATTTAATTAAGTTCTTTTTCTTCCTATAATATATATTTTCTTTTCTTTTTTTTTATAATTCGTGGTTATTTTATGAGAGTATTTTGTGATCTCATCTTACTTTCAAATAGTTATGGTTTGGAATATATTAACACATTTATTATTTTCAGAATAATACTACATTCATTTATTAATAAACTATTAATAATTACTACATTTATTTATTATATTACGCAAAGTAACTTGAGGGTGTGAAACTTTATATTCATATAAAATACTACAATCTAAATTAGATTCTATGTGATAATAATAATAATAATAATAATAATACAACGCCTACAAAAAGTGTTTATAGAAAATTTATGCAAATAAGTCAATTTATAAACATGTCTCATCGACCTGCTTTAAACCCAGTGAATTAAGACATTCAGTCGTAATGTCGTAAAACTGTAAAGTTGTTTTTTATTTGTTTATTTGCATTATTTTCTGTCAAAGACTTTAGAAAATTTCTCATTCATTTCTCTTTCAATCGGATACATTCTTTTTTTCTTTAGTTCTTTCATTTATTTAAAAATTGTATTAACAGTAATTCTTCAAGTATAACGCCGGATAGACCTACTATTTAATTATAAAAATAATCCATGTTTTAAAAATTTAAATACAAATTTTACATTATATGCATTTATATAGATATAAACAAATAAACTTGCTGTTAGCAGCAAAAAAGCAGATTTTATAAAATAGGAGTTAAATTTTGGATATAGAATAAAAATCAGTCTTAAAATCAGTCAAAAGTTTGCTTGCAACTCTGTAACTAGATTGTACAAAAGAGCAGTTAAAAAGGTTTTAATCGTTATATTAAAAGTTAATTCTCACTAGACACCTGAATTAATTCCTCAATGTTTTAAATCACGCTTTTCATGTTTCAATTTATAACAAAATAGTTAATTGTGATAATGAAACATCATAAAATTCATTAAATTAATTCAAATCAAAATTTTTATTTAAAGTTTAATAGGATTAATAATATATATACATATATATATATATACATATATATATATATATATATATATATATATATATATATATATATATATATATATATATATATATATATATATATATATATATATATATATGGGTGATTGCCAATCTAAAGGGTAGAAAACAAAGACTAATTTGAAAATATAAAAATTTTACCAAAAAAATTTGAAAAAATTCCTTAATTCCTTTTTGACAACTATGAATCTAAATTACTTGATGAGCTATCTCGTTAGCTATTTTTTGGTTGGTAATTAATTAATTTCAAAATTAATGTGTCAACGGAGCGGACATCACTGACCACGGAGTGGACACTTATAAATATCCAAACCTGAAAGTTATTTTGCAGCTGTATCTTTTCATCCTTATTGTTTTACTTGCGTTTTAGAAAATAATCAACAAATATTTTTACTTTAATTCTTTTGAAAAATGAAAATAACAGGAAAATAATTGTTGGTTCCGCATATTCTTTCTTTCTTTCTTTGTTTTTTTTTTTATGTGATTGATCTAATATGTTGAAGACACTTGTATTTCCTTGCTATTTTTCCTGTTAAAACTTCGAGGATTTCTTTAAGTTTCTTCTTTGATTTTGCGCCTTTAAAACTTTCTTTTATTGGCTTTTTTATAACCTCGCCAAAAATAATACATTTCTCAATTTCTTTTGAATTTCCTTCTGTGATAATTTTTTTCACTTTTCTCTTGGGTTTTTCAGAATCAGTAGTATTATTTTTTGACTTCACATCCTTAGATCTTTGCACATACTTTTTGTGTTTTTCAAGCTTCCTAACCAATTTTTTGTTTTCTTCACAAAGCCTTTCACTGTTCTTTTTCGACATTTTTCTTCCACTTTCTAGTCTGCTAGATGATGATACAGATGGTTTTGTTTTCAGAGATGGATTAATTTGTGGTAGTGTGATATTTATGGCTGCTGAACGTGGTGTATCAGGAGGTGCATCATCTCTGAGATGTTCTTCAAAGATTATTCTGTTTCTTCAATCTCTCCCTTTGATTTCTGTTTTGGTTCTTCCATTTTTTCCTAACACTTCATTTCATTTGTTCAAACATTTTAACTACAGTATTCTTCCTTCTGTGATATATTTATCTTTCTTTAGCTTTTCCTTCTTCATGTCTTGCGGGATCATTTCTTATGCTCTTATTATACACAAAGATATAAAGTTATTCAATTAATAAAAATACAAAACAATTTTAGTTTTGCTGTAAAACAAAAATATTTTTATTTATTTTTTCTTCTGAAACTAAATTTAATTATATTTTTGCAATTATTTTTCTAAAGTGTTATGTCACCTTTTCTACATTTTACCTTTAAAATTAAAAAGAAAAAAAAAAGGACATATAGTATACATCATCCTTTTGCATTACTCTGTAAACAACACTCATAAAACTGTTCTTAAAATTATATTAATACGAATTCTGTTGTTACATTTAAACCATGAAGAGAAATGCTTAAGAGTTCAGTAAAAAATAGCAAATACTGTTTTAAAGACGTTGAAATGACATTTTTAGAAAATCACGAATAAAAATATAAAAGTTAGGGGGAAAATATATTTCCATTGCACCTTAAGCAATCAGTAGGCTAACAAAAAAAAAAAATAAATAAATAAAGGGATAAAATTTATTTATCAAATTTATTTAGATTATTTTTCAAATGTATCTATTTTTAAGATTAATTTTGATAGTATCCACTCCGTGGAAAGAAGTGTCCACTTCGTGATCAAATGATGTCCACGGAGTGGAAGTCCACGGAGTGGACAGAATGTCTGATTTTGAATTTTAAGGAACAAAGCAACAACGTCAGGAACAATTTAACTTTAGTGTTGAATTAAGTCTTATAACCATTAATTGTAATAATAATTAGATAATAAATAATCCTTATAATTACTTGTATACTTCTGACCACGGAGTGGACTGATGAGATAGCCAAACAGAGGTATCACAGATGAAATCTATTTTAACAGAACGAAATAAAGCATTGAGTTCAGCACATGTAGGTAAAAACAAAGATGGCTTCCCCCTCTTTCTTCTCAGTTACACACTGGTGACAGACAGTGCCATCTACTGAACTTTATGGGAAATTAAATAGTTGTCCACGGAGTGGACACATTTTATTAGGGACATTTGTTATAAATTAATTAAAAAAACAAGATTCATTTTATAACTCTAAAATTTTATAAATATATTTTTAAGGATAATTATGTCCTGCTTAAATCAAAATGTAATTAAAAAACATTAATATTAAGCTTGAAAATAATGCTATATTCTGCAGACTTCCCTTGGGGACAGTCCACGGAGTGGACATTCCAGGTTTTATCGATCGAGTTCTAAGAAAAATAAATAGCATTAAAAACTTTTATAATAATATTCAACTAGAGAAAATCGTAAGAAATAGCCTAGTTGTAAATTTTTTTCTGATTGAAAATATTTTCTATTTTTGAGGGCTAAGGGACATGGTTTCTACCCCTTATGTTGGCAATGACCCATATATATATATATATATATATATATATTATATTTAATTTTTCTGTTATAGACAATCAGAAACTTCATAAAGATATATGTACGTGAATATGCTTAAAATATACTTTTACATATTCTGATATATATATATATATATATATATATATATATATATATATATATATATATATATATACATATATATATATATTAAACTTTCAATTTCCATTAGTATATTATGCATGAATAATAAACTAAGATCATTTTATAAATATAAAAATTATATATATATATATATAAATTTAAGATTTCATAAAAATTTAGCTTTTATATTTTGAAAACAAACTAAAATTTATTTGTAATATATATACATTAAAATAATTCCTTAAATATACACGAAGCATGTCTAATGTTTTCTTTTACAGACTATAATAAATACTTTTATATTGGATACTTTTATGCTTATTTATTTATTTGTATGTTTATTTATTCAATAATTTCTTTAAACCATATGGCAGCCTTTAAAAAGGACAAAAATGTAATAATATTTTCACTAGATACTTATTTCAATGTAATAAATTAATGTCTATTTTAACTTGAGATTAAAATTTAACTGTTTAAGTGATTAAAATACTTATAAATATTATTTACAACTTTCAAACTTGGGAAAAAAAAAAAAAAAAAAAAAAAAAAAAAAAAAGCTAAACTCATTGATTGGATGTATCCATCAGGGCCGTCAGATGGTTAATATCGCATTCTCATAATAAACTCGTATGAATTAAAGCAGTACGAAATGACAAATTAAGGTTATGTTTATTTAAAACTTTTTTTTTAATTTTTATTTAATTTAAACAATAATAATAATAAAAAAAAACACAATTTTTTGTAATATTACATGTTTTTTCACGATTTTCTTAAGAATTTGTTTAAGTGATTAAAATACTTATAAATATTATTTACAACTTTCAAACTTGGAAAAAAAAAAAAAAAAAAAAAGCTAAACTCATTGATTGGATGTATCCATCAGGGCCGTCAGATGGTTAATATCGCATTCTCATAATAAACTCGTATGAATTAAAGCAGTACGAAATGACAAATTAAGGTTATGTTTATTTAAAACTTTTTTTTTATTTTTATTTAATTTAAACAATAATAATAATAAAAAAAAACCACAATTTTTTGTAATATTACATGTTTTTTCACGATTTTCTTAAAAATTCTTTAACTCCAAAAATACTACATATTGAAAATTCAACAACTGTTCTTATATTTAAAATCATTTTATCGATTCCTAATTAATGATGCATTTTTAACTTATTTATGACATACAAATTTTCGAAAATTATTTTTGTTAAAACTATTCTTTCTTTTAAAAACATCTATTCAAAATAAAATATTACTAAGATATGAAACCGCAATCTGAAACTTTCTTTGCATCTTCTTTTCGCTGAAAGCCATAAAGAAAAGTATCTTCGAGAAAACTACTTAGGTTTGAAATCAGTTCAAAAGCTACAGTTCATGACTCTTACATCTTTGAAAATTTTAAAGAAATTTCTTTGAAGATCACTCAAGTTATTTCAATTACTTAAAAGTTTTAAGTTCTTTTAAAGTACTCAAAGTAGGAAAATCTTGTAATTTGCCTTCGTTTCAATCTACAGAGTTCGTAGAGAAGTTTTATTTAATTAGTAACTCAAGAGAAAAATGCAAGTAAAATCACTTTCAGTAAAGCATGTTACATGAGAGGAGAAATCTTTCTAAGATTTGGTCATTATTAGTGTGTTTTACATGTAACAATATCAAAACTCCATTTCTAGAAAAAATTATAATATTAATTTAATTATAATTATTTAAATAACGTGTTTTATTTGAAGTAATTGAATCTATATTAATAAAAACAGTAAAATATTTTGATACGTGTACTTTAAAATGTATTAATGCATTAATGTTTATATATTTCTATTACTCATATTAACTTTTATTATTATTGCCATATTACGAGACTGTAACATGAAATCTTATTAACAGATTGATTTTAACCCGTTTTAGACCTTTCCAATTTCAGAATTACTAAATGTTTTTGCTACGTCATTTTAAGAATTTGATATTTCATAAAAGATATTAATAACATTATAATGTGTTGTTTCACATAATTTATTGAGTATTATTGTTGTTGCTGGAATCTGAAAAATGCGTCCACCTGCTTCTATAAGCTTTTACTTTGAGCAAAAAATATTAAATATAATAAACAAAAAATAAAAATGAATAATTAAAAAAATGTGAATTAAAAAACATTTTTTTATATAACTGTTTTAAAATTTACAAATTAAAAATATGCTTGTTTTTATTTATTTTGTCCTCTGTGCTAGTTGCAATTGCCTTTAATTAAATAAATACATAAAAGTTATTTTATTATGCACCATGTCAGGAATTGTTTATTTTCTGGTAAAAAATTATATGACGCATTTTAGAAGTTCTATTTTGACCTTATTTATTGACAGTAATTTTAAACTTCCAGATTAAAAAAGATAAAGATTAAATGCATGGTAGTTATATATATATATATATATATATATATATATATATATATATATATATATATATATATATATATATATATATATACATATTTTTTTAATCTAGCCGTTAAAAATTAATGACAATAAAAATATTGTAATCTTCTAAAATAAATGACATATAATTAACTAATATTTAATACAAACACAAATTTAAAATATGCTTGTTTGTTTTTATTATTTTGTCCTTTGGGCTAGTTGCAATTGCCTTTAATTAAACAAATACATAAAAGGTATTTTATTATGCACCATGTCAGGAATTTTTTTTTTCTGTTAAAAATTTATATGACGCATTTTAGAAGTTCTATTTTGACCTATTTATTGCCATTAATTTTAAACTTCTAGATTAAAAAAGATAAATATTAAATGCATGGTAGTTATATATATATATTTACTTATTTTTAATCTATAGGTTAAAAATTAATGACAATAAAAATATTGTAATCTTCTAAAATACATGACATATAATTAGCTAATATTTAATACAAACACAAACACAAACACTCTCACACACATATATGTATATATAAATATATATAATGATATATACCATATATTTTAACTTTTTAACTATATATAGATTTATTTCACAGCTTCGCTTGCTGCATTTGCTATAACAACATATCACAGCTCAAAGCAAATCACAAAATAAACATAAACTTTGAAATGAAATGAAATTGAATAACAACTACAATGTTATGAGTAGCCTGTTGGCTTCGTGAACCTCTTTACAGTCAATGGAGTAGTGTGTCTAGAAAAAAAAAATTATCTGCGGCAACGCTTATTACAATTTTGCTGACCAATTAGAAAGGATCAAATTCACACATGGATTTTGATAGCGGTCCCTACTGCCATCGACAGCGTCTACTATAAATTAAGGAAAGGCGAATCATCTGACAAAATTTCAGTGGGATACTACCATTACTATATTAGATAAGTACATGCTAGGAATAAAAATGAAATAAAAAGCGAGCAGAAAGAAATCGTATTGTAAACATTCAGTTCCTTAACATTCTCTACACTGGTCTTATCAAGGACAATAATTAAAGAAAAAAAAATCAGTTATATCCAAATACTTTTTTTCAGCGCATACTGACAAAGTTTACAAACATTTTTTTTTTCTCATTTAATGTACAAATATTTAAATTACATTTTTTCCTCGATTAAAATGAATATTGTATCTCTTTTACTTTATCTGACCCATATATGTATCGCTGAGAATTTGTTGTTGTTGTGTCAAGCTTTTCAAATTGAGTTTTTGTACATTTGCACATTTTCAGGTTCCTTGAATCCAAAATTCATGTTTTTAGTTGTTTGACTATGTCGGTGTCTGTCTTTTATTAGTATGTCTCAAGAACGTATAATAGCAGAAAGTCAAAAATTAGTATCCTAAATATGTACCATTGAAGGATTCTGCAATAAAATTTATGATGAGATCAAGCAATTGGTTCGTGTACACGAACATCCAAGATAATTCAAATCATTACGTCTATGGCGGAAAATACAAGTAAGTAGATATTAAAATCTATAGACTGCATGTATAGAACTAGATTACGACCAGAAATGAAAACTAATGGAAGCGTATTTCAGGTTATGCCATGTGTTGTTAATATATTATTATATTTATGTGCACCATGCTGTATGCACATAAGCTTCAGAAGATATAATGTTCTGCCAATATTTAAGCCAACATTGTTCTGCCAATATTTAAGCCATCAGTGGAAGTGCTTTACGATTATATTTTACCATGCCCAGGAAATCTGCTTAGGATTTGAAATTAATTCCTCGTAGCATTATGCTAAATATTGTGGTTTTTTAATCTAAATATTCCTGATTTTTTTTTTTTTTTTTGTATAATTACACATTTTGTGCCTTCCTGAATACCGTTGTCAAGTCTTTAAAGTTTGATATTTGTCAGTGTCTCTTAGAGAAAATTAAAAACAAGTAATTTCAGGTGATCTAAATGTTGTATTTTGAAATTAATATATTTGTAACTAGAAAAGTTTGGTCAATATCGATAAGTTTCAAGGAATGATGCGTGCGAAAGTTGTCTAAAGAAATTTAAATGAATTTTTGAACTTAATAACAGACTTAAATTCTATATAAATAAAGATTCAATAATGAATTCAATAGTGAAAAAAAAAATCAAAGCTCAAAAGTTTAATAAATTAAACGCATGTAAATTAAAATACCTTCTTACCTGGAATCTAGAACAAATACTCCTCTAAAGTAAAATCTCTACATACAATGGCGGTCGATCAAGATAATATTGTAAAATTCAGCCAAATTTCCTAGAGATACCTGAATTACAATGTAGTAGTGTCATTTTATGGTTAAAAATTAAATTATACTTCTTTTAGGTGGGGGGATACCATGTGCACACTGGTCACCTTTGGCTCACCTTCATTAGCATTTATAAGTGATAACTGCTAAATATCGTTAAAATCTACTATCACATCCTTTAAAAAAATGTCTATGTTACATAGGTTAATAAAATTTTAAAATAGGTAATTGTTTTTATATTAAATTATAAATATCTTCAAATTCAATTATATACGAATCTGTATTACATTAGAAGAAAGAACATAAAAAATCTAATTTCAACGTTTCCAAAGCATTTCTATATTCAATTGATTGAATGAAATAAGTCTCATGATTTAGGCAAATTACATTGTATAATATTGATTTCTTTTGTAACGTATATACTAAAACAATGTATAAAACATTTTCACAACTAATTTCAAAACAACTTTATTAAACATAGTCAATTAGTTGATAGATACTGAATTTCGACTGAAATTCGTAGTCTCCATCAAAGCTTAAAAAAATTTTGATCAAAAGTATAAGATAAAAATATATAATCGACAAATATAATTTCATAAACATATACATATTAGATTTCTTTACAAAGCATAAATTTTAAGCCAGCACAACCGGTTTCGAAAGGACGTAGCCTTTCTTCACCAGGTGCAAAGGTAGACGTTCTACTGCCTTGGAGGCAAAAGCAAGACAGAAAGCAGGGCAAAATTCAGAGGGGGAGGAGCAACACAAACAACCAATAAGAAGCATCATGCAGGACCAATCAGAGATGAACACACACATAAAAAAAGAGGGGGGGGGAGGAATATTCAATTATTATTTTTTTTATTTAATTAATAATATACTAATAAGTAAATTTAATAAAATTCATTTATTTATTTATCTAATATTGATTATACACCAGTTTTGAATTTTGTTTTGATAAACATATACAAATCATTTAAAAAGTAGATAAGTTTATTTAACATGTAGTAATCAGTTCGATTAAAGGTGGATTATAAATGTCTAGTTTTACTATGTCAAAAATTTTATTTCATAATAAAACACATTTATGTTGGTACTGATATGAATCATCAAGACGTATCGTAGAGTGCTACATGTATACATGTTTTATCTTAAAAAAAGTTATAGCATTTAAAATTTAAATATCTTCTTGTAATGATGAATTTATCAAAATATCATTAAATCTGCAAATTGTTTCTATTATACAAAATAAAATCTTATCATTCAAAATTTTAATATACACATCATTAATTATGGATTTCATCAAAAATTATATCTAATCACTTAAAATAAAATTAATTTTACATTAATAAAACATTGTAATTAATAAAACATTGTTTAACGCAAAAAACAATCAAGACAATATAGAGTTATTAAAATAAATTATAAGTCTTTGTAATTCAAATCCTTTTAAAAATATTTTCTACCTGAAGGCGCAGTATTTCTACCAGAGGCCGCAGTATTTTACTTTACTAGTAAAATTTCCATAGCCATGTTTTACGTTAAAATTTGATCTGTGCGAGCATAACATATGATGTATTCTCCGATTGTATTTATATATATTGTCTTGATGTTTTTTTTTTTTTTTTTTCGTTAAAAATGTTTAACAGTTTTGTTTCAAGTGGTTAGAGATAATTTATGATGAAATCCATAGTTAATGATGTGTATTTTAAAATTCTGAATGATTAGATTTTATTGTAAATGATAGAAACAACTTGCAGATTTAATGATATTTTCATAAATACATCATTACAAGAACATATTTAAATTTTAAATGATACATTTTAAAAGATAAAACATGCATATATGCAACAATCTGCGATACGTCTTGATGATTCATATCGGTACCAAAATAAATGTGTTTAATTAGGAAATACAATTTTTGACATAACAAAACTAGACATTTATAATCCACCTTTAATCGATATGTTTAATAAACGTATCTACTTTTTAAATGAACTGTATATGCTAATGAAATTATATTTGTCGATTATATATTTTTATCTTATACTTTTGATCAATATGTTTTAAAACTCTGATGAAGATTCTACGAATTTGAGAAGAAAGCTCAGTATCTATAAACTAATTCACTATTTTTAATAAAGATGATTTTAAATTAGTTTTGAAAAAGTTTTTTACATTGTTTAGTATCTAAGTTACAAATGAAATGAAATAAGTTTATTTTTTATTATCAATTCTAAAATATATGTACAGTAAATCTTTTAAAATCTATTTTCAAACGTTTAAATATATATATTATATATATATATATATATATATATGTGTGTGTGTGTGTGTGTGTGTGTGTGTGTGTGTGTGTGTGTGTGTGTGTGTGTGTGTGTGTGTTTTCTATATACACTCTGTCACAAAAAAATATGTGCACCCAGAAGGAAATGAGCTACAATCACGAAACTTAACATGCGTGTAGTGTATGAAGAGATAAGCAAATGATTAAAAATTCAGAACAAAACATCGTTTTATTAAGAAGTTAGGGCATGAAAAAGGTTACAAACCAGTAAGTAGTAAAGCCACCTCTGGCAGCTATACAAGCCGAAACACGGCGTGGCATCGAATCAATTAGGTCGCCTATATCCCCCTGCGGAATATCATGCCATAATCTTTGCAACTGGGCAGTTAATACATCAGTATTCTGGCACGACTGCAGTTGCCTTCCTAGCACGTCCCAGACGTGCTCTATTGCAGAGAAGTCTGGTGACCTGGCAGGCCATGGGAGTATGTCATATCCTTGAAGACATTGTTGGGAGAGTCGAGCAGTATGTGGACGAGCGTTATCTTGCTGATAAATGGCACCTGTGCGGCTTGATAGCATAGGCAGCACAACTGGCGTTAAAATGTGTCCATGTAACCGCGAGCCGTCATAGTGCCTTGAAGGATGAGTAGAGGGGATCGTGTGTCCCAACAATTCGCTCCCCACACTGTTATACCTTGTGTAATGGCTGTATACCGCTCGACAACAAATGCGGGACTGCTGGCCTGGCCGCCTCCAAACGCGTGTGCGATGGTCATCAACACTGAGACTAAATCGTAATTCACCACGGACGATCACACGTTAGGTCAGTCACACTCGAGCTTGCTATGGGTCGAAAAAAATCCAGTCGACACTGCTTATGATGTGGGATGAGGGGTAGGTGTCTTACTGGACGTCGGCTGTTCATACCAGCATCGGCCAGTCGTCTCAGAATGGTTTCCCTTGATACTACTGGATGCCTAGAATGTGGTAAATGGCATTGAATCCAGGCTAATGACGCTGTTGGTGCGGAGGTGGTCGCTCTTATGATTGCGCGATCCTAGTGTTCATTTGCGTTAGTGGGACGTCTTGACCCTCCTCAATGGTTGATTCTCCCTTCCGTGACCCACTGTTACCAATCCCAAGCAACTACCATATCGCTCCGAACGAGGTGGCGGCTGATATGTCTGAACGACCAAACTGCTTCTCTGAGGCCTTCTCTACGGTCCCTCTCACTTTCCGACAATTGTCTGTACTGCCACCGGTTACGTCTAAAAGGCATCTCAAATCACAATACCTTCCATTAAAGTCAACAGATTCGTTTGAATAGCTCTACGGTGCGAGAAATCCTGCTTTTAAACTCACCCAGCTGCGCAGTTCAGATGCGCATAACGTGCTTAGCCTTGTCTCATTGGCGTTGAAATTTTAATCATTTGCATACCTCTTACCAGACTACATTTCTACCAAGTTTCGTAATTGTGGTTCGATTTCTTCTGGGTGCATATATTTTCTTTGTGACAGAGTGTATATATATATATATGTGTGTGTGTGTGTGTGTGTGTGTGTGTGTAAAAATATATTAAGTTTATATAAATACCTAAAAAATAAACTAGATATTTATGAAACTGTTTTCAAACTAAATTGTTAATATCTCTTAAATCCATTTACAAAATGAATTACAGTACAAAAAACAAAATTAAAATAAAAGTTTAAGAACTTTGAAAACATTTATTTATTTACATTGCTAAAATATTCTTGCAAAAAATACAATAAAATAAAATAAATAAATAACAAATCAGCAAAATCATTGTTAGAATGAGTTTTTTATTTCCTTTCTTTTACTTTTTTTCTCTTTTCTTTTTCTTTTTATCTTGATAATATGAAAATTGCTTATCATTCTTGAAACTGTAATTTTATTTCGTATTTTGGTAATTGTATCATTCAATACACAAACAAAATTCCGTCGAGAACAGTAATTCCCATATGACTGGTTTTCTCCTAGTTTGCACAAAAGAAAACTTAAAACTGCTATGCAGTATTAACTTTAGTAAATATACAAAAATTGCAGGTATTAAAAAGATAATAGTTTCGTAAGGATATTGAGATTTTTTTTTTTTTTTTTCAATTGTTTTTTTTTTTGTTTTTTTTCAGATATATTTATTTTTATCTTTATGCATGTTCATTTAATTTGATGACTGCTTATTATTTAGGCAATCTTTTTGTATGGTTTTATAAAAAGGAATATATTCTTTTTTTTTTTTTTTTTCTGTTTTAAATATATTAAAGTTTAAAAGGTTTTTTCTCCCTAATTTTGTTTCTTAATCAATTATCTGATTGAACTGAAAAATACAGTATTAGCTATATTTTATCATTATTACTCTTAAATATAAAGGTACTATTTTTTTTTTTTTTTTTTTTTACTTTCTTCTATATGTAATATAGAGAAAGTATTGGATTCGCGAAAATTTTCCACCTCCGTTTTTTGATGGATTTACATGTTTTGGGATGTCTAGATTACGAATTAATAGTTTTTAAAAAATGTCTGTCTGTCTGTCTGTCTAACTGTATCATTTTTATTGTGGACGCTGTATCTCACGAACCAATGAATGAAATTTAACCAAACTTGGTATTTAGTTGCACCCTGACATAAACTGGTGCTGATTAGATTTTGGGATCAATCGCTCAACGGGTGGCGTTGTGATCGTATTTTATGCAAATTTTTAACATGGCAGCATAGGACAAAATTCCGTATAAATGGGCATAAAGAGAGTTATTTTACACTTGTGATTGTAAAATTAATATGAAATATTGATAATAGTAGTAGTTAACTAGGAAAAAAATTTTGTGCATGTGGGGGCATCGGTTCCCCCCCCTGGGGGGAAGTACCCCTCCGGGGAAGTAAATTTTCAAGATGGGTATCTTTCGAAAGGTCTCGTTGATAATAGTAATAGTTAACTGGGAAAAAATTTTTGTGCATGTGGGGGCATCGGTCCCCCCCACACCGGGGGGGAAGTACCCACCCGGGGGGGGGAATTTTCAAGATGGGTATCTTTCGAAAGGTCTCGTCAATATCTTTAAAACGAATGGTTGAACCATAAATCTGTGATAATTTAAACCAAAGTTATCGATTTTTTTTTTACTTTTAACAAAACAAAACTTAGAAAAAAATCGCAATTTTTATTTTTATTTTTTTTAACGAAATTTAACCAAACTTGGTATTTAGTTGGTCCCCGACATTGCTGATTATGTTTGGGGATCAATAGCTCAACAGGTGGCGCTGTGATAGCATTTTATCTAAATTTTTAACATGGCAGCATAGGACAAAAATTCGTATAAATGTGCATAATAAGAGTTGTTTTAAACTTGTGATTGTAAAATTAATATGAATTATTGATAATAGTAGTATGTAACTAGGAAAAAAATGTTCTGCATGGGGGGGATAAATTTTCAAGATGGGTATCTTTCGAAAGGTCTCGTCAATACCTTTAAAACGAATGGTTGAACTAAAAATCTGTGATAATTTAAAACAAAGTTATCGATTTTTTTTTTTTATTTTAACAAAAAAAAAAAAAAAAAAACCTTAGAAAAAAAAATCGTACTTTTTTTTTTTTTTTTTTTTTTTAATATTGTTGCTGATTGAATATGTATAGGTAAATATAGAAGAAAGTCTTGTGGTGGCCACAACATACTAGTTTTTTAAGTGATACAACAACACGAACAGTTAAAATGACAGTTTCTCAGTTTTATATGTTTCAGCAAAAATGTTTGCATGTTTATTCAAAGTGGAAAGTTAAAAATGGAAAATAAGTAAAATCATTGTCTAAAAGAAATAGTACGTCCTGTCGTACATCTACTACAGCAAATGATAATAACAATAACACGCTCAAAAACGTATTTTTAAAAGGTTTATTTTTATTTAATATTATACTTAAAATATATTTTGAGTTTTTATATTTCATTTAGATACAGGATTAGTTATATTGTACAAATCTGACCTTTTTTCTTACGTAACCATATTTTTAAATTATAAATGTTTTTCACGCTTACATGATAATCTTCAATATATAAAAGATGAACTTTATTTCAAATTCCTGCCGTTTTTATTTTTAGAATATCTTAATTTGATAAACTTCATGTTTTATTATTATGTGTGCATTTGTATTTTCTAATTCTTTCTTTTGTGTCTTAATTGTAACTAAAATATATATCCATATTATTTTCTGCCCTATCTTCGATATTGATTTTTTTTTTTTTTTTTTTTTAATATATATACAATTGAGTGATAAAAAAATAACGCGAAACTTCTGATTTTATGTAAAACATCATTGAAAAAAAAAATCACTCTTTTATAAATTTATATTTCTAAAAATGTTTTTTTGATCACATATTTTGTAGTCAGGAAAGCATTTTGAGGCTTTTGCACACAGTTTAATATTCTGTTAAAATAAGTGTCTTCCGTAACCATTTGGTACATACATGCAAGTTATAAAGGAAACTCTGAATAAGACGTTACTATAATCAGAAACTTCTAAAAGTTTAGAATTCTTACTAAGCTAACGTGTTAATAGAGTAATTAAAATATATTAAACGACACTTTAAAAACACGTATCAAAATTTATTAAAACTGCTTACAAAGCTTTTCACCAAAACACTATGGTAATATCAGGTAATAATTTTTTGCATAAAAATAGAGGAGACAATATCTTATATATTACAGGCTCTTGACACGGTTACAGTAAAAAAACAACTTGAACATAATATGATGAGTCCATTTGTTACTTGAATACGTAATCATTAGTTGGCATCAACGTAACTGCTGAAGATTTTTCTCTGGGTCACATGCGTGTGGCCATATTATATATATATATATATATATATATATATATATATATATATATGCGCATTCTCTTTTTTCATTGAGCATATTAAACATATTAAATATTAAATATTCGTTAACAAACGTTTCTTTGAAGTTAATCTAATATTATATATTAGATGATCTTAATATTATATAATATGACAATCATATTATATAGTATAACTAGTTGTTTGGGCGTTGTGGTGGTGAATTTAAGTTACATGCCGAAGAAAATTTTGCAATTTCTAATTGCCAAATACGAATGTTCGGTTGGTTGGGTTATTTTACGTCGCACTAGTGCTGCGCAGATGGGCAATTGGCGACGGTCTGAGACACACTCTTAAAGTGGTCCGGAGACATGCGATTACAATTTTGATCCTCCACGGAAGGGATGGCTCTCCACGTTCGGTGACCCCCCCAGAGGTACAAATGTTCGGAAACTGTTCAGAAAAGTTGTTAAAACATCTCACAAAGTTTGGTAGCACAACCTTAGTTCCTAGGATAAATCTGCATAGTGACCATTTAGAACCTATGCATTCTAATTCAAATGCATTCTTGCATTTTTATTAAGAATGAGTATGTGTGTATTATAACTTAAAGTGAGTGATATAAATCAAATAATCTGGTGTGTCACTCACACTAGTTTCTCTTACACTTAAATTCAATTCTATAAATACATGTTGGAGATTAAGAGGTAAGATGGCGAGTACTGTTATGTAAACCGATTCAAATTAGGCTTAAAAGAGTTTCATGATAATTAGTTCTGTGTGAAGGGGGCTTCCGCCCCCCTCAACCCCCCGTTTAATTAATGTACAAAAAACAAGCGATGGATATTTAGCTTAAAACATACATTAATTACCATATCTCTATAAGAATTTATTTCAATTCCCGAACAGCTTTCTTGGAAATGGTAAAATATTATTAGTAAAGCACATCCACTAACAAGAAATAACTAGTGTGTTGTGGACACCACATGACTTTCTTCTATATTTTCCTATACAAATTCACTCAGTAAAAATAATTTATTAAAATTATTATTTAAAAAAAATCCTCTTCCATGATAATGCACACGATTTTCATATTAGAAAAGTAGTATAACACTAAATTTTTTCTCAATCATACATTAAAAAAAATCGATAACTTTATTTCAAATTCAGGCAGATCGATGGTTCAACAATTCGTTTTAAAGGTATTTGCGAGCTCTTTTGAAAGATACCCATTATGAAAAATTACACCCCTCGAGGGGGGACTTCCCCCTAGGGGTGGAGGTAGGGATCCTACATAAACAATTTTTTTTTCCCAGTTGACTATTTCTATTAGAAAATTATATATATTTGTTTCATTTGGTTTAGTGCAGTCTATACATGTTAAACGATAATTACCTGCAATTTCCCCCATAGACGTAATGTATTTGAATAATTTTGAGTATCCCTGTACACGAGCCATTTCCTTCACACCAATGAAAGGCTTACTTTAGCATTCCTATATGATACGCATTTAGAATACCGAGTTTGGAATTTCTGCTACTATTTGTTCTTGGATATGGTGATAACAGGTACACAGGATGGTAATGGACATCTTCCATCCACACAGACAGACAGACACACAGACCATTTCTTTAAAAAAAGATTTTCGTATTCAGGGGACCTCAGGAAATGTAAATATAACAAAAACTCACTTTTTGAAAATTTGACCCCAAAACAATATTTTCACGAACATATGGGTAAAAGAAAGTAAAAACAAAGAAAACTAAAAGCAAATAAAAACGCAAATTACTTCATATATTCCGGATATTTATTAAATATATGAACTACATATATATATATATATATATATATATTAATAAACTTTCCTATGCATTGAAAACTTAAGAATGTCATATTTTACTTCCCTTTTACTTTGTGAAGCACGCATGAATATGCTTTAATTTTCATTATTTTTTTCTGTACAGCATATGTCTTTTATATATTATGTTAATTTTTTCCATAAACTGCATGTACTATACTAAATAAAATAATTTAAATAATTATTTTCAGTATTTATCATTATTATTATTCAATCGTTTAAGAATACTCTATATGACCTATACCTACCAATTCATTGAAAATTCATAGTTAATAAGCATAACCGTCTAAAAACAAATGATCAAATATTTATGTCCAGTGGAGAGAAAAAAAATACCTTACGCAATCACATTTATTTCTAATGGCTTTTTAAAAGCGTTTTGAAGTAAATTTGAAATATCACGCAATGAAATTTTATGATTGTAAACAAATCTAAAAAATAGAAATATATGTTATTTTGTTGCATTTCTAATGTAAAAATCGATATTATATAGATATAGATATAGATATAGATATAGATATATATTTCAAAATTTCCTTGAAATCATATTTCTTTCTCCCAATTAACAACATATCAAGTCAATATTGAACATTCTCAATTCATTACAATATAATTATTTTACAAAAAATATATTGATTCCAAAGACAAAATTTATCAATATTTCGAATGAAAAAGAAAATTTTATAAAATTTGCTTTAAAATTACCTTTTTTTTTCAATACTTTGATTGACTGCTTCAATATTTAATAATGTTAACTAGCGAGCTCTGCCCGCTAGCGGGACGCCATTTTTCAATGAATCGCTATAACTAATGAATCACTAACACAAAATTTTATTGTTAAGAAAAAAAAAAAAAAAAAAAGAACTCATTTCTGATCGGGTAAAAAGTTGCACCAGGGTCCCTGGTGCAGCGCTATCCCTTTGGCGCTGCGCGCGTATTCCTTCGCTCGCCCTTTGTGCCCCATTTTTTTTTTTTTTTTCTGATCGGGTAAAAAGTTACAACGGGTCTCCACTGCCTTCGACAGCGTTGAGATATGCACGCCGCGTGCGCACTTGTGAAGGTATGCTTGCGCTGCACGCACCTATTCCTTCTCAACTCAAACTTTTATCGTTCAGAAAACAAAAGAAAGAAACATTTCGCATCGAGTAAAAAGTCGCACTGGGTCCCAAATACATTCGGCAGCGCAGTCCCGTGCGCGCTCCTCGCGCACAAACTTTTCCCGCCCTTCCTGCCCCTCCTCTTTAATCTACATATACCACTTTAAACGCTGTAACTCAATTTCCAATTTTCCCTCCGTCCTGCCCCCCCCCCCTAATAATTTTACACTATCGAAAATATCCTCAGTCGGCTCGTAGGCCGCCAATACCTATATATACCAATTTTGAACGTTCGAACTCAATTTGCTCTAATATTATCTTTTCCTTTTAAAGACCTTGATTGACTGCTGCAATATTTAATAATGCTAATAATATATTATGGATCTAATAATATATATATATATATATATATATATATATATATATATATATATTATTGTCATATTTCGTCTTTAATTCGACGAATAATGCACAAATCTCTTGTGTTGATCGATTGCAAAAGATGGAAATTTAAATTGTTCCAAATAGAAAGAAAATCCTTATTAATAAACGAGCAACGTTTGTTTTGCCTATACCATAGTGTTAAATCTAATTGCTAAACTACTATATCATTTCAGATTCTTCGCCGAGCAGTACATTATAAATAGTAAGTGAAAAAGCAGTAAGTTAAAAATATTCAAAAGTCTTTTACGAACATTCATTGAGCGTTTTGTTACATCGACACGCTGTACTTATAAATAACGTTCTGTGTGATTTCAAGAAAAATATTTTTAGTAGAATCGTTTGGAATTTTTACTGAGAAATTTTGTTGAGATCTTACTTTAAATCGAGTAAGAAGTTAAGAAGAAATATCATGTACGCTACTTTTCTAAAAAAGATTACTTTTTAAGAAAAACGCATCGGCGGCATATTTGAGAGAGTTTAGAAGAAAATATCCTTGTACTTTTGCTCGTTCTGTCATTTATTTTGTGGCTGTATGGTTGGTATTTTATTTTAGGTTACCTCCTTAAGGTTAGCCTCCAAGCGGTCGTTGTGTCATATACTTAAAAACGTGAACACACAACTATGTATAACTATGCTCCTTGGGTTATACTTTTAGTAAAATAATACATAATAATTGTAAGATCTTTGGTATTTATTTTTATAATGATATACAGTCGGTAACAAAAGTCTCCGAACAATAGCGAAAATTCCGATGCAAAAAAAGTACACTTAATACAGTTTTATTAAATACGTCCTTGTCGAATCCTGTTTTTAGACTGACTAAGAACAGGATTCGACAAGGATTTATTTAACAAAACTGTATTACGTGTACTTTTTTTATATAGGAATTTTTGATAGTGTTTGGAGACTTACCTTACCGACTGTACGTGATTAAAATAGATAGATTTTTCTATATATTTCTACATAAAATTATATTCAAGGCAAAATTAAATATTGATGAACAATTTGAAGCTAGACTAGTACGTACAACATAGTATGGAATCCGAATGCACACCTGCCTAATAAAGGTCTCTAACGCCGCATCTGAAAACTGAAAATTAAAGAAACGGCCACGTTTTAATCAGATGGGCGGATAAATATCGGATACGCATTTCGTACACGCACAGTTTGCATAGATAAATAAATAAATATATATATATATATATATATATATATACAAAAATCTTGCCATCGACAATTTTTTTTTTTTTTTTTAAGGAAATACATAGTGAGGAAAACAAAATAGGAACAACTTCTTATCTTTCTTTGACTTTCTTTTTTCCTTCGCATAAATTGTAATCAAAATAGCATGTATAGATAAAATTTGGATAGTATGTTTATTATGGAACCATTAATCGAATTTCATATATTTTTAACAAAAACAATTTTCTTTAAGCTGATATTTAAAAAAAAAAAGTTTTCTCAAATGTAAGCTTTTGAAAAAAAAATAAAAAGAATATTTAAACAATTAAATATATATGTATATATATATATAACTAATTTAAAAATGGTGTTTTTGCTTCGTAATATATGGAAAAGGAGGTATGTATCCAAATATTTATGAAAATATTAATTTAAAACAGGGTTTCTATTTACATATTCACCTTTCTCTTTCTCATAAATCAAATTCTGAAGAATCATAATTGTTAATTTGTGAACAATGAAAATTACTGATTAATATAAAATATCACTGTACAATATAATACAGTATAACCAACATCTTAATATGTGCATAATTAAAATGTATATCCACATACACACACACACACACAAAAAAAAAAAGTAAAATAAATGCAGGGCAAAAATGTCTATTTTAATTTATTGTTTGAGCGTATGTGTATTTTCTCCTATCTGTAACGTATTTTTGACACTTTTCTCATTATTTGTCTTTTCAAAATATTATTATTATTATTATCATTTATTGAATTATCTGTTAACGAACATGCCATCTGAATTCTGTGTTCGTATGCACATTTGTTTCATAATTTTGCGCAGAAGAAAAAGACGAGAAAATAAGTTGTTCACTAAATATTTCAGGCAACTTTATATTAATTTTAATACAGATAGAATTGCTATATATTCTATCAAAATATATTCATAAGTTCATTTAATTGTTATTTTAAAGTCTTGATGATTGTGAAAAAATAAGGATAAAATTTAGTTTTCATATATTTGCTAAAATTACGCACATAATTTTTATTGGGGTCACCCTATATGCAAACATAAGCAGAAACATATTACCTCTCACAAGAAAAATATACGCCACGAATTTTGGTAGGAAAAAATAAAAACATTTTGCTCGCATGTGTGTATAAAATGCGTGCGTGTGTGT
Source organism: Salticus scenicus (assembly GCA_963930645.1). NCBI lineage: Eukaryota > Metazoa > Arthropoda > Arachnida > Araneae > Salticidae > Salticus > Salticus scenicus. The sequence goes on along the minus strand of OZ005656.1, from coordinate 136,118,198 downwards.
ATGTGTGCGTTTACGTTCGACACGGCTGATCATAGAGCTACAGAGTTTTACTTGCAACTGCATTTTGTCATCTCCTGATGCACATTGAAGCTCGTTTATGGAATTACTTTTTAAAATTAACTTAAAATATAATGTTTTCTGAAATGATGGACTCTGGAGATCGACTCTAGAAAACGTAAATGTAAGCAGCCGTTATTGGTCATTCGCTCAATGGTTTGAACGTTATGCTAATAACGCGAATGTTGTGGAATATATCCTAAAAAAGTTCAACTTTAAAGTGTCCTAAGCCGCATGGAATACAAAAAAAATTGCCAAGAAACAAATTAAAATTTTGAATTGTGCTTCTCGCTTTCTATTAATACTGGTTATCGTACTATACCTACAAAATTGTGCATGGAGGTATCTATTTGACTTCTCCTGATGCCCCTAGAGGCCCTATTTTCGAACATTTGATTGGATGTAGTTTTTAATTAAATAGTTTACATCTTGAAAATTGTTTAATGCTGCCATCTGTTGTCAAAGAATGAAGATGATAATCTGTTGGAGAAATATCTGCCCGAAATACGTAATTCTTGGATAATAGCAGCGCCTCTTATATTTCAGATAGCAACCAAAATGACCGGTTAAGGAGTAACTTCAACCAGTGGGAATTCAGAACTGATATAGCGTAGATAATAAAGGAACTGTCGAAGGCAGCGTTGACACGGAACGTGGTTTTAAGCTATTTTATTGAAATTTTTTTTTGAAAAATATTATTATTATTATTATTACTATTTCGACTTCCGGTAACCGTAGTAACTAACAAGTTAAAAATAAAATATATTGAAAAAGTAATATTTTATAAACCGAAAATATACGATGAAAAGGAAGAAAATTTTGGATTTCAATATTTTATTAAAAAAGAAGTCTCAATAATTCGAAAACTTGTCTATTAATATATACTAAAAAAAAAATAAATAAAAAAAAAAAAAAAAAAAAACACCAAGATTAAGTAATGCACATGGGACACAATTAACTCTTTCGGTCCCATGGATATGAAATTTTTATCTACCTCAGAATCCCGGACAAACGCCCGAGATTTCACCCCCACGGAAGTACAGAGCGGCTTCTTTTTCTATTCATGCGAGTGTCATTTCAACACGCCTTAAGATTAGGGGAAGAATGGTTTATTGTCTGGTCCAGTTTCACTGCAGAGTGGAGGGTGTGCAATATATTTTCCAAGAAATGCCTGGTACTATCAACATCAATAATACTTTTGCTTTCGAAACATAACAAATATTATATGAATTTAAATTCACGTAGTATTGATAAAATGCCACAAAGCAGTTATCATATTGTCTATAAAATTGATAATTAAAATTCGATGTATTTATTTATTTATGAAGAAAACATAATGCAAAAATTTTAGAAAATCACTGTGCAATAACAACTTTTTTTTCTTTTTTTCTTTCTTTTTTTTTTTTTTTTTATAATTATCATTCTAACTATTTTTAAATGTCTATTTTTTCAGAGTTAAGTAAATTTCATAAGTACAATTGAAAACCTCATTTTCTGAAAATTTTTATTGTAAATAAATAATAAATTAAAAAAAAAAAAAAAAAAAAAAAAAAAAAGAGTAAGCCAACACCATTCGCAGCAGTTCATTCGATTCGAAATAATAGCACAACCCTTCATCAGACGAAAATGATAGGCACAAGCACAGCATCAAATCAGGACTTATATCAACTTTATACCTAAAAGAGCGATATAATGTTTTTCGGCCGAAAACAATTGTTATGAAGAAGGTTTTTTATTTTTTCAACTTACGATATTTTTTTGCAGAGTTTTTTTTTTTTTTTTTTTCTTTTTCTTTATGTAAGCATATAAATATCAACATATAGTCAACTACAATGAAGAAAATAGTTTTGTTAACATTTTAAAGTCATCGTGTGAGAAGCACTTTTTTAAAATTATGAATCCAATTATTTTTAACATAGTTATTTATTTCAAGGGATATGCAGTTTTTTTTTTATTTTTTATTTATTTTTTTTTTTTTTAAACTAATGTTGTAGTAGAAATAAAAAAAATAAAAATTCTTAGCAGTTCTTTTGGGTCGATATACAAAGCAATAACACAAAGGTTCACCAGAGGAAAAAGCTAGGCACTAGTCCATGAAGGGGTGTGCTATTATTTCGACCCAAAACAATTGTCGTAAAGCTTTCTCATTCATTCTTTTTTTTTTTTTTTTTTTTTTTTTTTTTTTTACTAACGGTATTTTTTGAAAAATCGTATTCTTATACAGTTCAAGAACTAGTCATCTACAATGAAGAAAATACTGTTGTAAAGTTTTTGAACATTGTGTAATGCACAATGTGTAACTCTTTCTTAAATTATCATTCTAACTATTTTTAATCACCCACTTTGTCAGAGTTAAGTAAATTTGATAAGAGCAATTGAAAACCTCCTTTTATAAGAATTTTGATTGTAAATATTTATTAATTAATATGCGCTGAAGGACTAATGTTCTAAAGTAATAAGCAATAATTAAAAAAAAAAAATGTAAGCAAGCACCATAAATTAATAAAAATAAATTAAAGATTTGCAACAGTAGTTTCGATTCGAAATAATAGCCCAACCTTTCGTCAGACAGAAATGTTAGGCACAAGCACAGCATGAAAGTAGCACTTATATCTAATTTCTATCTGAAGAAGCGATGTATACTGTTTCTCAGCCCAAAACAATTGTTGTGAGGAAGTTTTTTTTTTTTTTTTTTTCTAACTTGTATTTTCTTGCAAACTTTTCTCTTTTCCTTTTGTTTCTTTCCTTCTTCTTTTTTCTTTCTTTCTTTCTTTTCCTTTTTTTTTTTTATTACTATTAAAATAATCTAGAGGTTCTGCTTTTGGATTCAAACTATTATACTGAGTGTTTAGATTCCGAAAATTTCTCCTGATTTTTAAAGTTCTTTATGTCGGAAGTCCACGTAAAAGTAATATGAAAATTACCATAATTTTCGTCTAGATCCGCAGCGGAATCAGAAACAGTTTCGGTGTTTGGTAAGATTCTATTTCCTCTGAATTTTCATCACTATCACTGATATCAATCGATTTGTTAATTTCATTTTCAGTAGAAGCAAATAAAATCGCGTTAATTTCGTATTGTGTTATTTTTCTACGTCAAAAAGCCATAATAAACAGAAAGAAATAAGAACATACAGGATGATCTCAGCTAATAAACTGCGGTTACAAAATTTTGTCTCTCACTTCAAAATCTTTAAGACAAGAAAACTCCCTCCCCTATCCATTCTTGTCACCGTAAAGTTAACCCGCCCACTTATCATCTGCACTGACAACTAACTGCGGAAAAATGACCATCGCGAAGATAAAAGAGCGAATATGGGGGGATGAACTATCTCAGGCGTTTTAGGGCCGTAATGGGACTGAGAGCTTTCGGGCGGCTACGGCCGTAACGGGAACGAAAGAGTTAAAGAGGAAAATTTTTAATTTCAAGTCCTAAATTCTTTGAAAAAAATAGTCCGTCTACTCAGGTAGACAGTAACTATACCTGGCATACAGGTGCGCAAACAATATGTCCATATATCAGAATTTGAGAGAGCAGTGTAGTTGGGCACAATGAGGCCGGTTCGTCTAATCTGCAAATTATTTGACATCTGGAAAGAGATGCACATTTTGTTTGTTATATTTAACAGAAAAATCTTAGAAATATCCAAAATGTTTTTTTTTACATTATTTTGATTACATTAATTTTTTAAATCTTTATAAAATATTTGTATTTATATTTCTAAAAATAGTATAGACTATCTCTCTTTTATAGAGCACATTTGCTTGTTCAATAAAAATATTTATTTAGAGAGGAAGAATTAACTCGATATAAAAGTTTCTTCTGAAAGTCTTTTCGGCTGTTTCGTATCTTTATGTATATTTTCTTTCGTAGTATAAATTGAAGAAATTTTTTATAGTTGTATTTTCTCAGAGAAGTGTTTTGTTATAAAAATCATCTATACGTTTTGTGATTTACATTCATATAATATTCAGATTTCGAAATATTCTGTTTCTCACAATAGTTGTTTTGCTTTTAGTTAATATTGTAAGTATATGAATACATTTATTTTTACTTTTGTAAAATAGGATGTATCTGTTGTAACAACGTTCTTTAGAATAAAATACGAAATTTTTATTTATGTAAATTGATGAGTTACAAGCATGTAATATGATTAAATGTTCTAAATAAAGTAATTATTTTAATGAAAGAAATTGGTTATTTGTGATAAGTAAAGAATTCATTCTCATATAGTTTTAGATTTTTTGTTATTAAAATGACGAACTCACAAATGAAATTTGCACCTTAAAAAAACATAAATTAAGATTTATTTTATTTTATTTATTTATTTATTTATTTATTTTGTTTTTTAATCGTAGAAAATCGCTTCTGAAGTATAAATACATGTGTAAAATAACCTATTATTATAAATTTTATTTTAATTTGAAATAAAATTCATCTGATATTGTACATTATATTGCCACATTGCAGGAATTTTCATTCAATTGTATATGATTTTAAACTAGGTGATTCCTGGGTGATTTCACTGTGCCCTGTTTTCAGCAGTTGTTTCCCATTCTGCTCTCCAACGACACTGTGGTATTTTCCTCGTTTTTTTGTTATCTCTCGATTATCAAAATGGTACTTTTGTGGCCCATATGACAATATTTTTTCTAGCAAGTTGCCCAACCAAGGCCCATATTTATGTCTTAAATCTAGAAATAGAATCAGTAACTTTGATTCACCTATTAAGGACCAAGTCTCCCATATCGGGAACCTTTTATTATATATTTTTCTTCACATGCAATTAAGATACACATTTTTTATATTTTTTTAATTGAATATTGAATTACTTAGTTTCTATGTACTTTTTTTCAAATATTTTGTAATTTAAATTATAGTTTTAAAAATTGTTCAAATTTAAGCAAAAATGAACTTTTTTACTGCATAAGAAAATAAATTCACTAAAAATAATTAATTCGAGTGCGGGGATTCAGGAACCTTAAATATGAAGAACAATGGTTCTTATTTTAAGTCATAACAAACAGGGTTCAAGAAAAATAATTTAAAAGGGTTTTATAGTTGTGAATTTAGAAAGGTCCCAAAATGGGAGACTTAGCGTATTCTGATTAAGCGGAATAAAGGCTCACTCCTTTTGCGTGAATAAATCTTTTAATACTTTTGTCACTTTTCTCTTTAAAGTACATGTGTTTTTATCAAAACACATGTTGCAGGCAGGTGTTGAATTAGTCATACTACCCATTTCTTTATGTTCTAAAAAAATTTCTATTTAAATGTGTGATAAATTCTTGGTCAGCATTCTAAGCTAAGCATTCTTTAACCCTTTCAGGGGCAGTGATGCCAATACAGCATCACGTAATTTTAATTTTCAACTGCGAAAACTCATCCCGGAATTTTTTTAGCAAAATTTTACTTTTATAACATAGCAAAAATCTCGTCAATTTCTTTTATTTTATTTTGTTCGTGAATTTTTTTGGCAGGGTAATTCAAGTGATCCAAATTACCTTGCGACACAAAGGGTTAAGCGAGGTTCATAATTAATAGAGAAGTTTATTTAATTTCATTTTTAAAGTTAAATTGCCGTTAAAGTTTTTTACTGTGCAGCAAGCCTTAGACTATATGGAAACTTTAGATTCGGACGAATTCTCAGCAGATGATTGCAGTATCCCATGTTTGCCACCAGATCCTGGTCATATAACTATTGAAGAAAGTTTTTTTGAAAATAATTTAGATGAAGTTGTGCCAGTGGATGTATGCGGAGAAGTCGAACTTAATTTAAAACGGTGTGAAACACTAGATATTTGAAGGAAGAAATTAACATCAAAAAAGAGGTATAGGTGTCTAAAAGAAAGTTCTTTTTCGAGTGATGAAGATGACGTAAAAAAAAGTCAAAACCAACAAACAAAACTTTAAAATATCGACAAAAAAAAAAATAATAATAATAACAATACTAAATGATGCTCTTAGGGCAAGCAAACAAAAAGAGCCAAAGAAGGAATATGTTTGGAAAAAACCCGAATATTTAGCTCCAATTTAGTCTGAAAAACACCAAATTTAGAAGTCATCCTCCTTAATTACCAGATAAAACTCTTTACGAACTATGGAAAATGTATTTTGATTCTGATATCATGCACTCTGTAGAAACCCCTATGTAATAAAAGTACACTTCAGACGGTTTTGTTAAATAAATCCTTGTTGAATCCTGTTTTTAGTCAGTGTAAGCACATGATTCTATAAGGATTTTTTTTAACAAAACCCGTATGAAGTGTGTGTTTTTTACATAGGAATTTTTGCTAGTGTTCGGACACTTTTGTTACCGACTGTAATTTCTGCATTATTATTATTATTATTATTATTATTTTTTTTTTTTGGGGGGGGGGAAGGAATTCTATTCTAGTTATTCAATGAAGGAATTCTTTTCTAATATCGTTTATGGCAAATTTAACCAATTGAAATCAGTATAAGATTATCAGACTCTTACATAAAGCTAATTCTTTCGTGCACAATATTTATCTTATTTATGAGTAAATATATATAGTAATTTTCCCCCGAAATGATTTCAGAACCAATATCTGATAAAATAGGTGGTATTAAATACGTATCTTCAGGCGCTCATAAATATTTCGTTATCTATTACACAAATGTGGTTCATAACTATTTAGTTAGATGGTGTGTAAATATGTATTTAGGTATATGCGAATGCGATGATTTACTTATGTATGAATTTTATGAGAGTATAATATTCTCATTTTAATTGATACTTTTAAAAGTTCTATTTGGTGTTGTTGGTGTTTTCGAGAAAATAATATGCAGATATAATGAATCCGTTAATTTTGTATTTTTTTATGAGCACATGGAGTTTTTTTTTTTTTTTTTTTTTTTTTTTTTTTTTTTTTTTGTGAGATGCTCCATTTACAAAATAAAGGTAATTATAAAGGTCGCATATATAAAATTATCATCAAGTAAATTTAAAGAGTGTTAAAAAAAATAATAATAAATGGAAATAAATAAAATACTGTTTGAACTTACGTTATCACGTTTGCATGCAGAAATAGATAAAAATAATAAGCTTCGGTATAATTAATATTTTTGAATTTACTACAGGCTGACAGAAAAAAACTTGTGTCCGACACCATTAGTGTAATATAATCTATGATTTAGTTATCATACACCTTAGATTGCCTCAAAGTACCTGAATCACGAGAATTTGATACATTTACACAGTCAGTATTTTTACTATTCATATATTCGAAAAAAAAATGAAAATATATTGAATTTAGAAAACATTTCTTTTGTATAAAAGTGCATTTCTTTTGAAAACATGAATAATTTATTTTATGAGAACCTCCAATCCTAAAATAAATGCCATTATAAGTTTCGCATATTTCAAATTGATGTCCAGTAAATTTAAAGATTATTTTAACTCTGTTCTAAAAATTTTGAATAAAAGGAATAAAATTATTTTGCAAATTAAGTTCTAACGTTTTCATGTAGAAATAGATAAAAATAATGAGAATCAGTATAATTAGTATTTTTTTTATTTACTATAGGTTGAATGACAAAAAGAAATCTTGCCTGACACCATAGTTTATATTATCTATGGCTCAGTTAATCATACTCCCTAGATTGCCCATAAAGTTTCTAAAAGGAATACGGAAAAAAATATACATTTGTAATTTTATATTATTTTTCACAAAAAAAAAAAAAAAAAAAAAAAGAAAAAGATTAAATTATTAAAAGAAATATCCATTATTGCTAATTTCCCCGAAATCACACGATGCACAATTTAATTGTACATATTCCGGTCTTTGCTGTTAAATCTGCATTTTTTAGATTCCTTTCTTTCCCTCTTTTTTTTTTTTTTTTTTTGTGTGTGTGTGTGTGAGAGAGAGAGAGAGAGTACGTGTTGTTATGTCAAATCAAAATTGCATCTGATGTTATTAATTAAACCTTAAAGGCGAGCGCTAATCTTCGCACCATTGTAATTCAGGTGCAAAGGCTTCGTGCCAATGCGATGCTGATTCACCAGAAACAGCAATCTCTCGTGTAGTTCCTTCTATTCTGTTTGCGTCACTCTTTACTTCGCGGTGCTTGGAGCAAACCGATTTAGCACATGAATCGTATTTGTGGATAGTTGCGTGGGTTTTAAACTGCACTGGCGACGGTCAGAAACTTACCTTTACAGGTTGTCTGAAGACATAAAATCAAAATTATAATCTTCGAAAAGGAAGGCTTTCCAGCTTTGGTGATCCCTAAAGAATCATATTTGTGGAAACATCACTTGAAAGTTTATTTTGGAATGAACGCCTGTTGATCGAAATCTTTTTTTACAAAAAAATTACATTAAAGAAATTCGTCCTTGAACTCAGTGAAAAGAGTCTAACCATCTAACCATCTAACTCAGTCTAACCATCGCACATTTTGGTCGAGCGAAAGTAAATTCGTTATGTCGAATTTTTCAAGGAGCGCGAACCAGCTGGTCACTGAATGCGGCTAGTATATGAATAAAATAATATAAATAAACCAATAAACAAATAACAATAATTTACCATCGGTCAAAATGTATTTAGTTAACGAAATAATGAATTATTACATTACTTATTTTCTCAAATAAATTAGTGTTTTAAATTTGATAAGAGGAAATTTGCACTATTTGTGTCCTTTTTCTATCATTTTGAATGTAATAATTCAGATTTCCGCGGTGCACATCTAAGTATATCAAACGAAACGAATTGCAATTAAGATCATCCCTTTCCACGTAATTAATTTGACATTTAAATCTCCGTACATATATTATAGCCGTTTCCAAATAATTATTAGCGTACAGAGAATTCGTAGAATATGCCAACAGATATTGTAAATATATATCAACGTTTTCAGTTAATAATTGCATTAGCGAAACTCATTATATGAGTTTAATACATATGTTGCAGAAAATATATATTAAAAGAATGTATTTTAAAATCACAATATCTAGTAATTATTTTTTTAATGATTTATCCAGGATTCGTTATATCATTATATAATAATAAAAGGAGTTTTAATATTTTTAAATAAAAAATCATTCTAAATTAAAATAATAATAATAATAATTTCTTGTATGTATAAATTATGAAATGTAATACCTGTATTTAAATTGTTATATATATATATATATATATATATTTAAAGAGTAATAATTTCTTGTAAGTAGATATAAATTATGAAATGTAATACCTTTATTTAAATTGCTTTATAAATATATATATATATATATATATATATATATATATATATATATATATATATATATACATAAAGAGAAAAAGGAAAATGAAAAAACGAAAAAATGAAAAAAAAGTATTTTTTGCTGTTATTGGATTTTAAATTATAAGCACTAATACACAATTGAAAAAAAAATGACATAAATTACAAAACAAAATAATATAAAATAATAAATTTTAAAATAATTCATATATCAGTAAAATAATAGAAAAGACATTAGAAAATATACAAGAACACATACTGTACATGTCTGACATAAATAGAAAGAAGGAAGCGTTAAATGGCTTACAAAGAGTAACAACACTTATATGCAGGTCACTGCTATTTTCCCGCTTATTCAAACATATAAAATAATAATAATAATAATAATAACGCTGTAGTGTATTACAAAAGTGAAATATTTTTTTTTTTTTTTTTTTTTTTTTTTTTTTTTCAGTTGAGTCATTTAATAATTTCATGTAATGACAGAAACAGTCGTCATCCTCCGTAAAATCCTTATTCGAGAAATTCTTAATATTTACCATTCAACAAACAATTGTGTCTACGCGTAAAATAACAATTCCTGTTGTTATTAAGAGCCTTTTCTATATAAACAGTTGCACCAGTATTCATATTTTTTACTAAAACCAATTTATAACATACTGTTGGAATTTTCGATTAGAAACATATGTATATATATATATTCCAAAATATCCCAATATAAAACTAAGTTATTATTTGATAAGAGAAACAGAAATTCTGAAGAGCGATTTATAATTTATATATATATATATATATATATATATATATATATATATATATATCAAACAAGAAAGAAAAATCATGCAGTGCGCATTGATTAGTAACACTTTCCAACTGTACACAATTGTTGTATCGAATAATTATTAATATTCTTTGCTTACATTATCGCGCAACAGACAGAAGGACTGAAAAAAATACAGATACACTAATTGATTTTAAAATTACTCTTACACATTTTGAAAAGTGTTAAAAAGGCTTAACGCAATAGAAAATGCAGCTGTTAGATTATAATTACAGCTTTTAAACTCTCTGAATATTTTACTGTAGCCCTGTAAATCTGAAAGTTAATGATATCATATTCTATACAAAACAATATTTTAGAATATTAATAATACATGTCAATGTTTTTAAGATTTTTGTAGTAGAAAGTTTTTTAAATATAAATTTAAAACATTTCTGTCCTAAAGCGTAATACATTGGCTTTTTTTTTTATTGATGTTGTTGTCCTTGTAAACAAACTAGTTGTACAGGACATATTAATGACATTTTAAATAGGGAACATGAGTGTATCATTTTTAAAAAATTCTCAAAACATTCACGGATGATAGGAGCCCGAGACAAACAGATAGAAAGGTAGACAATCGGTATGCACAAATTGAAATCATATTCCCACTAAAATTATAAAAAAAAGTGTTAAAACGCTCATGTAAACAAAAGTGCAATTCAAGAAAATTTTTATTAATACTTATTAATGTAACTGATTATTTTTATGTGGCCCTGTAAATATAATGCTAACCACAGTATATTACATAGAAGGCACACTCTATTATGCATACGAATAATATATTTGAATTGCATTAAGCTTTGTATAAGATAAAATTATTAAAATTTGGTTTATAAAAATAACTCTCATACAGCACAATGCTTAGGAGTACTTTCAAGTTCGCCTCAACACAAACCAGTTAGAAATGTACTCTACTTTACATAGGAAACATCCGATAGGGAATTGAATAACATATTAAAATTTCATTAAAGTTTCTATACATTAAAGGTATTAAAATATGATTTATAGAAACTCCTCTCATAGAACACAATGCTTGCGAATAATTTTGGGGGTCCCTGTGCAGAAACCAGATAAGATATCCATTCCATTTTCAATAGGGAACATCCGATAGTGAACTTCAATAAAATATATCGGTTTAATGAAATTCCATAAATATTTACGGGAATTAGAGCGCAGAAAAACAGACAGAGGGACAGACAGACGTGCAGAAGAACAGTCAGACATATACAAAAATTGAAATTATATCTACACTAAAAAAATGATAGAAAGTGTCAAAAACGCTTAACGTAAACTAAAGTACAAGTCTAGCAATTTTTTATTAATAGCTCTTAATATAACTGAATATTTTTGTGTCACCCTGTAAATCTAATGGTAACCATGCTATATTCTATTCAAAGCATTCTTTTGTGCATATAAATAACATATTTTAATTTCCTAAATCTTCGTGGAAAGTAAAGTTATAAAAATTTTATTTATAGAAATATCTCACAAAGAACGCAATGCTTTGGAGTACTTTTGAGTGTCCCTGTACATAAATTAGGGGTGGTATGTAATCTATTTTATATAGGAAACATCCGATAGTGAACTTGAATAACATATTTCAATTTCATGAAGATATTGTACAGTAAAGGTATTAAATTATGGTTTATAGAAATACCTCTCATAGAACACAATTCTTTGAAATACTTTCGGGTGACCATGTACTCAAACCAGTAGAGGTATAAACTCCATTTCAATAGGAACAATCCGATAGTGAACTTGAATAATATATATCAGTTTCAAAAAATTGCATAAATATTCACGGGAGTTAGACCACGGGCAGTCAGACAGACGGACAGACGGAAATTGATATCATATTCACACCTAAAAAATGTTAGGAAGTGTTAAAAACGCTTAATGTAAACGAAAGTAGAATTCTAGTAATTTTTTTATAATACGTCTTAATATAACAGAATATTTTTGTGTCACCCTGTAAATCTAATGCTAATCATGCTATACTCTATGTAAATCATTCTTTTGTGCATATAAATAACATATTTCAATTTCCTAAAACTTCGTGGAAAGTAAAGTTATTAAAATTTGATTTATAGAAATATTTCTCATAGAACGCAATGCTTTAGAATACTTTTGAGTGTCCTTGTATAGAAAACAGAGTTGGTATTTAATCCATTTTATACAGGAAAAATCCAATAGTGAACTTCAATAACATATTTCAATTTCTTTAAGATATGTGTACATTAAAGGTATGAAAATACGTTTTATAGAAATACCTCTCAAATAACACAATGCTTTAAACTAATTTCGGGTGTCCCTGTATACAAACCAGTAAAGGTATAAACTCCATTTTCAAAAGGGAACATCCGATAGTGAACTTCAATAACATATATCAGTTTCAAGAAATTCCACAAATATTTACGGTAATGAGAGCGCGGAGAGCCAGACAGACAGACAAACCGAAGTCATTAACACTTTTCAACCTTGTTGGGATGTGTTAAAAATGATAGAAAGTGTTTAAAACGCTTAATGTAATCGAAAGTACACTTTTAGCAAATATTTTTTAATAGCTCTTTATATAACTGAATATTTTCTGTCCCCCTGTAAATCTAATGCTAGTCATTATATGTTCTATGCAAAGCATTTTCTTTTGTGCTTATAAATAACACATTACAATTTCATAAATCTTCGTGCAATGTTATTAAAATTTAATTTATAGAAATATCTCATAAAACGCAATGCTTTGGAATACTTTTGTGTGTCCCTGTACACAAATCAGTGGTGGTATTTGCTCCATTTTATACAGGAAACATCCGATAGTGAACATGAATAATATAGTTCAATTTCATTAAGATTTGTGTACAGTAAGGGTATGGAAATATGGTTTATAGAAATGCTTCTCATAGAACGCAGTGCTTTGGAATACTTCTGTGTATCCCTGTATAGAAATCAGTGGTGGTATTTGCTCCATTTTATACAGGAAACATCCGATAGTAAACCTGAATACCATATTTCAATTTCATTAAGATTTGTGTACAGTAAGGGTATGGAAATATGGTTTATAGAAATGCCTCTCATAGGACACAATGCTTTGAAATATTTTAGGGGGTCCCTGTACACAAACCAGTAGACGTATAAATTCCAATTTCAATAGGGAACATTCGATAGTGAACTTGAATAACATATATCAGTTTCAAGAAATTCCATAAATATTTACGGGAGTTAGAACGCGGACAGACAGACAGACAGACAGACGGACGGACAGACAGACAGACAAACCCAAGTCATAAAAACTTTTTGGAAAGTGTTAAAAAAAGAGATCGTACTTTATTTATATAATTAATAAAAATGAACTTTGTATTATTTCAAAAATGTTATTAAAAAATAGTCTTATTAAGAAAAATCTACATACATGGTATCTCATAAGCCTGTAGACATTTTAAAAAGCCATAACTATTGAATGAATTGATAAAATTGTACGCGGTTTGCAAAAAAATCATTCTTGTTTAATGTATATATATATATATATATATATATATTTATTTATATTTTAAGAAAAAAAAGCTATTTGTAGACAGAAGGCACTGCGCGTGACCAGATCACGCATATTCATGAACGCCTGTACTTATTCGCATGCAAAAACCTACTCTATATCTATGTCGTCAATAAAAATTACAGTTTACAAACGATTTATGACATTGCTAACTGAACTTCAGTCGGCAGTTCTAATCTGAGAGAAAACATCTTTACCAATAACACTTTATCCACCAAGTCAAGCATCGCAATTAAAACGTCATCTATTCACAAGTAGGTGGCAAAATAAGAAATAAGCTGTTATAATCGTAAAATTGTGCAATTTATAGGACTTTCATTTGCATATTTTTCGTTCACACTCGTGCAAAAATATTAACTGCTTATCTAACTATCGTCGGCAAAAAATTATATGTGTATTTTCTTTCTTAATATATATATATATATATATATATATATATATATATAGGGAAACATCTCCAGTTGAGGGCACCCCACCATATCTTTTAACAAAAAGTAAATATGGTGGATTTGAGTACTTTTGAACATTTATTGTAACAGTAAGCAGTTATGGCGCTAACAGCGAATTGAATAGACGCATTTGCTTTGTAAGAGTTTGCATCAAATTTGCATCGAAACAAAATTTTGAACAAAAATCAACACAAAAGTAATTTCTGAATTTTTTCAATGTGCAATACATCGAAGTGAATTAATTACAAAAAGGAAGTGTAATATATATTCATGCAGCATATTCAATATATTTTGTAATGCAATATCGAATTAAGCCAAAATTTCGATTGAAAATAGTTTTTTTTCTGTTAAATTAAAAGTGACTGTCATTCCCGGTTGTGGGCACCTACATGCAACCGGTTGTGGCCACTCATGTTTCTTTCATTTAAAGCGTGCTTTTGACTTACAAATTGTAAAATATGGCTGTTTAAAACAACATAACATATTTTATTATATTTTTTATATATTTTTACGCATTTTTAGGGTTTTTTTAACCATGTCAACCCTGGAAAAGTCAATTGATCCAAAAGAAATGCATTTTAAGGCGACGGCTAACGCCATTTAGGATTACTTAATATATACGAAATCTATAAAATCGACTGCCCGAGAATATAGACCTCCTCGCAGCTTCTGTGTCCCTACAGAAGAAGCCTAGAAAAAGTAAGGGAAAACCTCCTGTCAAATTGCTGACCAAGCGCGCGAAATATAGGAATATACACAATCAAGGGATGATGTCGAAATCTTCATCATTTGTTTGGAGCACCTGCTACCATGCCGAACAAGAACAAATGCAATCAAATGCAACGAGTATGATCGTCTGGTGCATTTGAAATTTGAAAATAAAAATGAAAATTATTTTATTTATAAGCATTGCACTTCTGATTTGAAGGAGGAAGAAGATGACGAATGAAATTGGAAAAATTCCATTTTCTCTTATTATTTCGGCCACTGAATCCTTACAAAATGAAATTTTTTTTTTCTGTATTTAGGGTTGGTTTTTCTTATTATTTTCCCATTTTTAGCGGATTTTTCAAGTGTGCCCACAACCGGGTACAGAATTTCCTTTGGCTAAAAACGATCACTTCACAAATTTGGTAATTTTTTTTTTTTCTGGTTGACGGAATCAATACAGTTTTACTTAATCAAATGTTAGCTAATGGTTCTAGCTTTCCATTGGTATTCTTATGTTTGCGTAATATCTATTCTATCAAAAGTTATAATCTAAAATCAAAACTGTGCCCACAACAGGAGATGTTCCCCTATATATAATAATAATAATAATAATAACCCTCCTTCACTAGAATGATTTTTTTTTTCAAAACCGTGTTCAATTCTATGAATTCATACAATAGTTATGATTTTTTTAAACATTTACAGGCTGGTGGTACACCCTGTATATAAATCTTTATTTTATGGTATTTATTATTTGATTTTTAAATTGCACATAATAATTAAATATCAAATTATATTTAACAGTGAAATAAGTTTATTCACACGTATTTAATTTATATTGCATATAAATATCGTTTGTTTAAAATACCTTTAAACACTGCTTCCTAGTACCAGTTAAAATTATTCTTATATTACATGATTCTCTCTAAAAAGAAAGGAAAAAAAAATGTGTATATATTCTATGCACAATTATTCATGTGAATAGAAAAAAATAAAATATCACGGAAGTTCTAGATAATTTCCTTACGGCAGATTACGTAGTTGAATTATCAGAAACTATGCTCTTCAAAGAAGATGCTCTCTGAACGATAACAAAAACTATCTATGAAAGTTCGTAAAGTGAAGTCTTTCGAAAATACGTATGGCAATGATACAGTTAAGAAATGTGTTTGAAAGGAAGTCTTCTGGAATAAGGTATTGTTGAACATCCCATTGGGGATACTCGAACGGATACATTTCGATGTTTTCATTTTATGAAAATAAGTATGTTGAAGCATGAAATAACATTGCTAAAACTAAAACGTAGACAAAGTAAGTTTATCATAATAATATTGGTGGAAAATATATTGTAAAAAATTAAATTAATAAGTATATAAATTTGCATTCCGTGTTCATGACCATAAATAAGAAATTAAAGTTATCTATTCCGTATACACACACACACACACATATATATATATATAAATATATATATATATATATATATATATATATATATATATATATATAGGAAGATTTTTTTCTGCAGATAAGTTTAAAATTCTTAAAAATAAATCATTTTTATGATAAAAATCAAATAAATTCCTAGAAATTAACGAAATTTTAACTATCATATTATCATATATAACAGAAATTTTACAGTTAATAAATGTATCTACGAAATAATTAAATAAATAAATAAAAAAAAAAAAAAAAAACACTCATTATATTTATATTAAATGAAAATTCTAAATTAAATATAAAATTTAGCTTTTAAAAATTTATTAAAATCATAATTTAAAATTATATATTAATATGAAAATTTCGATTTAGATCTCCGCCGCGCGTTACTGCTAAAGTGTCAACCATAAAATTCAAGGCTTAACGGGCTTTTTTTTTTAATGTACCTCTAAATATGATATGTTGAGTATATTTTTCAGCACAATAAGTTATAAGGTAAAGTTAGGAGAGATTGCGGATATAGAAGTTCGGAGGGAAGTAGTACACCGCTGCCGATTGACTTTGGCTTGATGTACAGTCAGCCAAAAAAAAAAAAAACGCCACCCCCCCCACACCTAATTTTGCCGTAAATTATCGTAGAAACATGTGATTGGTACCAATCGATTTGTAATAACGTCTAGTGTATAATGATATAGTTAGATTTTGATTAAGGGGTTGTCTACATATTAAAACTGGCATCAACTTCATTTTTTTCAATGGTAACCCCCATTTTTTATAATTTTTTTTAATTCTTTGGACAAAATCATCGCGGAAAATGGTATAGATTATATTTTTTGCTCAATTCTTCAGAGTTATAAGCTGCCAAACTATGAGGGCGCTAATGTTAAATGAATGTGACAAACATTAATTCATATCTTCCAAAATAATTATGATATTCAAATTCTGTTTTTTTTATATGATAGAATGAAGTGACCCAAACATATTCCATGCATATTTTTGATTAATTTTTTTTTTTTTTTTTTTTTGAAATATGAAAATTATTAATAATTTCATATTTGAAAAAATTATGAATTATGACCTATGTTAACTTTTGCATAAATAGAACGGGCATCATCAAAAACATGGGTTTCCAAATTTACAGCTAGTTCCTAGCATTATTTTTTGAGTTACAGTGATATTTCATTTTTTACTGCTGTTAGGGGGCCGTCACCTGTTATAATTTGTATCCTCTGTGCGTAAATATCTGTATATATTTTGACGAAAAACAATTTTAATTTATATTTTTGTTATTCTAATTTCTTTCTAAGCAACATTTCGACGTTTATCATACAAATTGGCTAATTTTTATAAAATTATCGCAAAGCAAGCGAGAGATTGTGAAAAAATTCCAAAATAAATGAAGCCCCGCCTCTATATTGCGGAAACAATATTAAAAAGACTAGTTTCTGTATTCGTATATGACTCTCTTTTTGACGCTGGTATGCATAATTGTCAATGGCAGTTACTACATCGAATGCTGAAGACAAAATTTAAATGATTTAATTGGAAGTATGTAAAATAATTTTGTTTTATAATTGCAGAAAAACTGTGTAAAGGCGTGGCCTCCGTTACAAAGAGGTTTATACTCGATTCTGAAATGTTAAGTCTTTGTTCTTAAATATTACATAACGTTTCCCAGTTTCTCACTGCTAAAATTCTATTTTGTCCCTTTTGTCTTTTGTTTTTAACTTGAATATTCTACGATTCGTGCACCTCACGTTAAGTATCATGACGGTAAAAAAACGCGGTAAAACGAGGACTATTATTTGGAACAATACTTTTGTTTTTTCCTTTTTTAAAATTAATATAATTGATTTTTATTAATTTTTATTAGATTTTTTAAAACAAATTTTCTGTTTTAATCTTGTTGTGACATTTTCGCATTCGCTTACTCTACCGTTTATGCTATTTAAATTTTATCGCATGACATAACATAATAAAACATAAAATTTTTATTAAATATTTTTTTAATACTGAATAATAAAGTGGTATTTTTTTTTTTTTTTTAATATCTATTAATGAAACAAAGCGCAATATTATTTATTTTCTATTATTCTAATCACGGCGTAAAACTGGCGTCACATTTATCACGGAAAAAGAATTTAAAACAACGTAATATGTCTTATTACTTTTAAAGATATAGATTTTACACATTTAAAATTAAGAATTCAAGTACAGTAGACGACTGCAGAACGGGGAATACTCGTTCTAGGCAATAGGAAACCGTTTTTTCTATATCCATATTTCTTTTCATATGGATATACATAATAATTATACTCTTTCTAGTGAAAGTATTTGTATTCATACTATTTTGTTTATGTATATATATGAATATAAGGAATATTCTTAAGAAATATCGTAACACACAAATTGTGAAAGAAACGCCCACTGAAGGAGTTACAGATTTCAAAATGACGTGAAACTACGTCAGTGGTCGCAAAAATGTTAAATATCTTTTCTCAGATTTCTGTTTAAATCTTGTTATCTATATTTTTGTATATTATCTATTGTTTGTTTTTACGCCTAAAATTAAATGTAAATCTTTATAGTAACACTTAAATGCGATGCTTACTGTATAAAATAAAAATATACCCAATAAGAAGTAGATAATAATTGTTAGTTAGTAGATTTTAATGGCTTTTATATATACATTTTATTATATATATATTTTAACTTAAATTTTTGTCGCTTAAATAAAACAGTTTTTGCTTTAAGAAGTATAATTCTTTTTCTTAAATATTAAACACTTTTTTTTTTTTTTTTTTTTAAACCGCTATTAATATTATTATCATTATTACTATTGTTCTTTTATCTTAGTATCTAGATTTTTTTAATTCAACATTTTAGGATTTATATGATTCAAGCTATTTAATTTTCTTTATATGAAGTGTTGTATTTAACTATTCAATATTTAATAAATTGAAACCAATAAAAATCTTTTAATTCATAAGCTAACACAGACAGTTCTGCGAATTTGAATCGTTTTTTATTTTTAACTAATATTTCTGAACTTTTTTTCCGGTGTGAAACTTAATAAATAATGTATATTGTGTGGTAGATCACGATTTATTTTTTCTAAATGTACAGACGGTCCCCTAACACATTTTCACGTGTAACTCTGTTTAGAATTGATTTAAAGTATATAAATAGGTAGGTTTTCGGAACTGCCTTGATCTCAGAAATCTGAATATGAGGTCAAAAATAGTGGTCGTCATTGAAAAAAATGAAGTTTATACGTGTTTTAATATGTAGAAGACCCCTTAAGCAAAATCTGACTACACCATTAAAAACTAGACGTTATTACAGATCGATAGGTACCAGCCGCAGGTTTCTACGATAATTTACTGCGAAATTAGGTGGGGGGTGGCGTTTTTTTTTTTTGGCTGACTGTACAACATCAGTAGCGAAATATGTAATTAAATGTTCAACTTGATTCTTTCAAGCGTCTAGGATAAAATACATTTATTTTGTATTCTTTTCCAAAGTAAGTACTTGAATTTTCACGGCTATCTTCCAAATTTTCTACAGAATAGCAACATTACAGAATATTTTAAAACTAAACTGGTTCTCATAAGGTACTCTCTCACCAATCTCTCATACCAAAATAGGAGACTTTTCGCTTCTGCTACTTAAGAGATATCGCGTGTTTTTCGCATGAAATTGCCTGAAGAGATTATGCAGCTTATGCAGTAAAGCATCTTAAAGGTTTCGTACGAACGTTTGGAGTTTGCGAAGGTTTGGTGTTTAAGTTCGATTACATTGTTGGATCCAGTGGGTTAGAGTTTCAGAAATTCGGAGATAAGCGTAGAATGGAAATTTGGGTTATTGACAGATTTTGTAAATATCAAAATGTGAAAGTATGTAAATTGACTTTACAGTGATAGTATTTACGAAAACGCAAATTTAAAATCGAAGTTAGTGAGAGATTGCTAGTTTTCTGAGAGGTGACTTTATCTACTACAGGTAAATGATAATCAAGGTATTTTAATTTTACTAATTACCTGTAAAACATATGCATGAATTAATTTAGAAAAAAAGAAACAATGAAAAATATATAATTTTTTAAACTAATTTCATTTAACAATAAATTAGATTGCTAAAAAAATCTTTTGCTGTTATCTCCTTTTTAATATGTCAATAATAATTTAGTTAATAAAAACAATTTTTTTTATATGTTTGTTTATCTACTAAGTATTAAACTTTTAATAAATTAATTTTGTTAACTAAGGATAAATTTTTCTAATTAATGATTTTGTTTTTCTATATTCATATAATAAATTATTGTATTCATAAAAATATCCTAATGTACAATAAGTGCATTTATTGTGAACGAAAACAATATCGAAAATACTGAAAGTATAAAAATGCAAATAACTAATTTTTAGTTAAGCACGTTATCTAGCAAATTAATGTTATTTTGTAATCTAATTTAAGCTTTATTTTCCTTATTGTTATTATTATTATTTTACAAAATTCTATAATTCTTTCTAAATTCTTTTTTTTTCCCTCATGATTCAATTATTAGGTAAATTATCCACTCCTAGTACAAAAATAATTGTTTGCAAAAAACTTACAATAACTAATTTCAGGAGAATTTTTATTACTCACATTTTAATTGTAGTTGTAATCAAATACAATCTCTCCTACCCTATAAGGAGAGATTGCGCAAAATAGCTCCTTTGGTTTCATTACAGTTGTTGTTTTAAATTATAGTATAACAACAAAATAGCATAGAAAGCGGGTTAATTCAAAATTATTCAGCCACTTTTTAGCAAAATAATAAAGTTTGGAGTTTTTATATCATTTTGTTGAATTATGCGCAAATCTCCTAGCTTTACCTTATACATATAAATTCCATTTCTTCAAGAAAATACGCATTTCAAGTATATAAGTTTAAACTTTTATAGAAGAAATCTACAGCCAAAATTGTTCTTTGATCAATCCTATATGGATTCCCAAATTAGATAAAGAATTACGTCACTATCGTATCGTTTAAATAAAATTTTATCATAACATGTCCACGTTAGAGAAATTATATACAGATATTTTACATGTGTATATATGTGTTGTGCGTGTGTGCTTGTTTGATAAAAAGTTAATTTTGAAGAAAAAGAAAACAATATTAACCTAGTATTAAATTATCAATTGAAAGTATTTACTAATTACACAGCTACCAAACATCTTTTTTAAGCTATAAAATTCCAAACGTCCTTATGATGAAATATATATTCTGGTTGATATTATGAAAGATTCAAATTTCCCTACTTAAAATTTGTTTAATTATTCACACTTCAGATATCATGAAATGAATAATCAAATTTGGTGGTTTCTTTAAGAAAAAATCTAAAAATTTATATATATATATATATATATATATATATATATATATATATATATATATATATATATATATATATAAAAACATAATAATTAATTCACCAATAATCATAATGTCTTAATTATGACATGTTGGCATTTGGATGAGATTGCTTAAGACTAAAAATTTAACTCAACTAAGTAAAAATTCTAAACTAAACCGTACATTTTAAACAATTACCTAAAAGTAAATCTCTTTTTTCACGTGAGATGGCGCTTGCTCATGCTACATTGAAAGTTAAAAATAAACTGCACTTTAAAAAGGTCAACGTTAAAATTAAAAATAACCTTTTTTTTTTTTAAATTGTTAAAAGATTTTAGAGATCAATAACTAGCAAATGCAATCAATTAAAGTATTTCAGTAGGACCAAAATCGATTAATGGTTTCTAAACTTTTAATCGTTTCTTTTTACTAATGTTCGTTTGGCAACCTGTTCTATTAACATGTGGATTGTTAAATTACTTATTCCTTGTTTAAATTTTGGTTTGTTCTATTGATTAATTAAATTTCCTTTTTTATTTTAATTATTTTTTTCTCTTCTTTTTATTTTGTTGCAATATACAGACTTGAGCTGTATATTTGCTGGAATTAGTTATACAGTTTTACGAAATCTTGCATATGCTGATAGAAATGCAAGTTTCCTGATGAGTACATTTCTATTTTTCAGCATTTAAAATTCCAATTTTTAATTCATGAATATATATATATATATATATATATATTTTTTTTTTTTTTTTTTTTTTTTTTTTTTTAACGGAACTCTTTGGGGATTTTATCCTTTCTCTATTCTCTCTAATGTTGACTGTTACTAATAATTCATAGTTTTTGCAAATTCTCTCATCGTTGGGCTTATGTGTTATGTTAGTGTCATTTCTCTTCTGCGTAAGTACTTTAACTTGTTTCTACTAATCATTGGTACTCAAATTAAATTAATACCGTGACTAATTATAATCGAAATAAATCTCAATTAAAATTTATTTTATGGTGGTATCTTCATTTATCTTTTATCTGCTGAGTGTTACAATGTTACTAAAAAATTCAAATTATATAAATGGATATTTAGATTTTGATATTTATGATAAGAGAAAATAATTTTCTTTTAAAGTTAATCTATGTACTCATTACAAATCTTGTTTACATAAAACCATCTATAAAAATATTCTAATTAACTCCCTCAATAGAATAAAACATCTTTGTTCTAATAAACATAAAAGTAAAAACGTTAAATCTATCTGTAATCAAGCTAGAGTTTATGGTTATCCAAAATTTCTAGTAAATTGAATTATTAAATCATATTTCTGATTTAATCATCTTACCTTGTCTATGGTGTTTACATAAAAAAGAAAAAAAGTGCATTTTTGCATTTTTATCAAAATAAATTATATAAAAAATAAAAGACAATAAAAAATGTGGAGGATGGGTGGGCAGATGCTTGATTAAGGAGGATGGGTGGTGTTGTTAGGCTGGATGGTTGGGAGGGATTGTAATTCTCGCGTATTTATATGTGTGTTTGCTTTATAGATTTAAAAAATAATAAATAAATAAATAAATAAAATAAAATAAACTGTAATTCTATAAACTTTAATATTTAATTACTGACTCCCTACTAACTTAATTTGTCCAAAGAAACATTTATCATATGTACATAAAAAAAAAAAAATATATATATATATATATATATATAAATAGTTATTTAGTAAATAATTATTTAGTAAATTAACCACAATATTAATTACATATTGCTTTGTGTTCCTTTATTATTATATTATTGATTTTCGATTTTCAACTTAGTTAATTTGTCCAAAGAAACATATAACAAATCTACATTTAAAAAATATATTAATTAATAAATTAACCCCAATTTTCACTACATATTGCATTGTGCTCTTAAATTAACTCTAAACTGAATTTTACATGATAGCATTTGATTAGATTTTATTTAGCACACACACATTATAAACAAAAAAAAAAAAAAAAAAAAAAAAAAAAAAATTAGGGTTATTACTTTTTCTAAAGTACACAAGATGGCGTTACTTACTCAATTTACTGATTTCTATGTTTCAATAAAATGACACTTTGAAGTTTATGCATTATCGTAAATTAAGTTAATCTCAATTTTAATTAAAATTTAATTTTAAATTATCACTTTTAGGTTAATTATTAAAATCAAACAGTTCACTCAACTTTATCGTTCAGTTGATTAATACAAATTCAAAAATAAATTAATCGTTCAGTTATTTAATACGATTCCAAAATTAACTGTGAATCTAACTGTATACAGCCACATGTATGTCTCGTGTTCTGGTTTTACGTGCGAGGGTGCAAGCTACTTATACAAGTTTTTCATGTGTAATGTATGTTATACTTTAGTTTTATTAATTATTACTAGTATTTCATTTAACTATTTTTATTAGTATTTCCATTAATAATATTGAATATGCTGCATGAATCAAAATGTTTGATTTTCATATGGTTTTCACATATCTTTTCAGTTTTAATTTTCTCTTTTTTGGTGGCGTTATAGGGTGTAGCTTGTTGTAAATATTTAGCAATTTGCATACAAAAAGACAGAAATAACACCTACTTTACATGCAACATTCATTCTACACCCTTGAAAACGTAATGAATTTGCATGTTTCAATTTATGGATGTTTGATAGTCGCAACCGCTTTTTGAATTTTTCTATTTTATCTTTTTCAATGTTTCTTGTTTTCATATATTCAATGTTTTAAAAGGTTTTCAATATATTTCCATTCAGAATTATGACGCTGCTATTGCGCGAATCTTTTGGAATGATTTTATCTTTCTCTCTACATGCAAAATTTTGCATTCTCTGTTATTTTAGTATTGCCCATGTTTGGCAAAATCTATTTAATAAATTTAGTTCACTAATACATGATTTGTTATGCTGCATTTGCGCAACAATCTTAGTACTATTGTTAGTTCTAAAAATACCTACTTCATGTTGAATTGATTTTCTTTTTCTTGCATTGTATATTAACTTCTGAGAACTTGTAACATTTTATAAATGTCATCTATTCAAAATTACATTAACTGCAATACGAAATATATCTATTTTGGTTTAGCTTTTGTTAAAGTGTGTTTTAGCTTCTCTTATTATTAGATTTAGGTTTGCTTTTGTTCAATTATCTAGAGACTTTTGTAAATATGTATATTATTTTCTATCTAATGAAATTCGGTTAATTTATTTACTCCAGACTTATATAGTTTTATATTCATTTATTTATTTAATTTCTCTTATATTATATAGTTATAACTCCAATTTTTTTTCTGATCTATATTTTTATTTAATAAAGTTTTGTATCCTAATTTCAAATTTTATATTATTTATTTATTTAATGTGGATTTCTGATACAATTTTGATTTTTCTTTCATTTGAAAATTTATATCAAATTTTCTTTTATTATACTTATTTAATCAAGTATTGAATTTTTTTTTTTATTAAACTTATTTAATCAAGTATTGAATTTTTTTTTTTTTAGTTTGTTATATTTTTTCATTCCTTTGACAATTATTGTTATATAATTCTTAGATAGTATAGAATTTATATTTTTAATTAATTAAATTTGTATTTCCCTATGTTATTTAGTTACTTTCTTTTTTAAAAACTCAAAATGGTAGTACTTAGCAAATTTTTAGATACTAGCAAAATAGTCCTTAGTATTAGTAGGCCTAATGCTCGGTACAGGGAGATTTATAGGGATCTCCCTGGATCGATAAACAGTTACCTATTTTCTAGTCCCATTCGTAGATTGTATTTTCAAACTTGTAAATCTTCTAGGTGTCTTACTTGTCCTTATGCTGATAAATCACAAATCAAAAAAGCTTCCAATTTGATAATTTTCTGTAAGGCTTATAATGTTATTTATTCTTTGAAATGTAATAAGTGTCATATGGAATATATAGGTCAAACAGGTAACCATTTACATTTAAGGCTTAATGATCATAGGTCTAAAATTAAATGTCAAAATTCTCACTCTCATTTGTCACATAATGTTGAATACTCACACTTTAAAATACATGATTTTAAGAATGTCACTGTTAAAATTTTAGAAATAATTACTAATGTCAATCTTCGATTACTTATGGAATCTAAATTTATCTCTTATTTTAATACCACATACCCTTATGGTCTTAATCAACAAGTGTATCAGAAGTCTATTTTGGTCTATTCTGACTTATCTAAGTATGATCAATATAACAATATTTATTCTCGTTTAAATTTTATGGCTTTTCAAAAAACTTGCAGAAGTCGACGTGGTCTTAGGAAAAACACACACACTAAAATTGACAGTGACAGGATTAAAATTTCAATTGATTAACTTGCAGCTTCTTATGATTTAAATTATAAATGGTTAGAAATTCGAAAATTTATTTTCAAAATTAAAAAACAATTAATTAATACTTACTTTAAAATTTTTCAGAAATACAGTTATTCAAGACAATTCTCTGACACTTTTTTTGATATTTTGCATTATCGTGCCAATTTATTAACTATTTCCACTAAGCCTTCTTTCAAATCTCATAATTCTCAATTAATAATCAATTTTACTAATCCTGTTTTTAATCATGTCAATTTTCAGTCTATTATTAACAATGAATTTAATGTCCTCCCAATTAAAAGTGTAAATATCTACAAATCTTTTAAATATCCACTTACTTTAGGTCGACGAATTTTTAATTATAATAATTTTTCAAAAATTGCACCTGCTTCCTCTATTGTTTGTTATTGTAGTGACCCTAAATACAAAAAATATGTTGACACCGCACATGGACATATAATTACTGGAGATCTTAGTATTGTTAATGATCTTGATTTATATAAACTTATGAATTATGGCACTAAATTTAGACTTTCCACAAAATGTAACATATATAATATTTTAAGTCAGTTTTCTCTAGATTTAGATTTATTTTTTTATAAAATTGCTATTGATTATAACAAACCTTTAGAATACTTTAATGTTTGAAAGATTAATTCTTTAAATATTCTAAAAAATCAGCTTATTATTCATTCTAGATTTATTAAAAATGAAAGAAATCAAACATAAAATAAATCTATCAGTCTTTTACAAAATAAATTTATTATTACTTATGTAGATAAATCACCAAACAACTATGCCATCATTTGTAAAAAGTTTTATAAACAGATCCTTGACAACTCTATTTTAAATGGTAATAATTTTAAGAAAACCACCTTTACCACTGAAATTAATAATAAAAAGATTCTTAGCTTTCATAAATTATTAAAACTCAAATGTAAAAATTTCAACTATTCATATATAGTTATTATTCCAAAATTTCATAAAACTCCTGTTAAATTTCGCACTGTTACTATAGGATGCAATGCATATAATACTGTTGCCTGTAATCTTCTATTAAAACTTTTATAAAAGAAATTTATAGTTTAACGTTAAACAATGATAATAAGCATTGTGTAAAAAACAGTTTTCAACTTGTTAATAGAATTAAAAATTTCGATAATATTACAAACATCAGTAC
This sequence comes from Salticus scenicus, assembly GCA_963930645.1. Classification (NCBI taxonomy): domain Eukaryota; kingdom Metazoa; phylum Arthropoda; class Arachnida; order Araneae; family Salticidae; genus Salticus; species Salticus scenicus. The sequence continues at coordinate 136,090,986 of OZ005656.1, read as the reverse complement.
ATTTCATTTTAATGATTTATTTAATAATATAGACATTCATAACTTACATAACACTATGTTAATTCTTTTTAATGAACACCAACACAGTATTAAAGAAAAAATATCGATTCATTACTTTAAAACTTTGTTAAATTTCATACTACATAATAATTTTATTCTGTACAATCATACTATATTCCAAAGTATTAAAGGTATTCCACAAGGTGGTTCAGCTAGTAGTTTATTATCTGATTTGTATCTTTATTATTATGAAAGAAATTTCTCTATTAGTAATGACTTAATGTTTTATAAATATATAGATGATATTGTCGTTTTATACTTTAATGATAGTAATACCAACAACTTCATAGATAATTATCCTCATAGCCTTTTATTAACAAAACATGATATGATAAACAATGAAATAAATTTTCTAGATTTAAAAATTTATAATGATAATGGATATTTAGATTTTGATATTTATGATTAGAGAAAATAAATTTCTTTTAAAGTTAATCTATTTACTCATTACAAATCTTGTTTACATAAAACCATATATAAAAATATTCTAATTAACTTCCTCTATAGAATAAAACATCTTTGTTCTAATAAACATAAAAGTAAAAACGTTAAATCTATCTGTAATCAAGCTAGAGTTTATGGTTATCCAAAATTTCTAGTAAATTCAATTATTAAATCATATTTCTGATCTAATCATCTTACCTTGTCTATGGTGTTTACATAAAAAAAAAAGTGCTTTTTTGCATTTTTATCAAAAAAATTATATAAAAAAAAAAGGCAATAAAAAATGTGGAGGATGGGTGGGCGGATGCTTGATTAAGGAGGATGGGTGGTATTGTTAGGCTGGATGGTTGGGAAGGATTGTGATTCTCGCGTATTTATATGTGTGTTTGCTTTATAGATTTAAAATAATAATAAAAAAAAATAAAAAAATAAACTGTAATTCTATAAACTTTAATATTAAATTACTGACTCTCTACTAACTTAATTTGTCCAAAGAAACATTTATCATACGTACATAAAAAAAAAATAATAATAATAATTATAAATAGTTATTTAGTAAATAATTATTTAGTAAATTAACCTCAATATTAATTACATATTGCTTTGTGTTCCTTTATTATTATATTATTGATTTTCGATTTTCAACTTAGTTAATTTGTCCAAAGAAACATATAACAAATATACATTAAAAAAATATATTAATTAATAAATTAACCCCAATTTTCACTACATATTGCATTGTGCTCTTAAATTAACTCTAAATTGAATTTTACATGATAGCATTTGATTAGATTTTATTTAGCACACACACATTATAAATAATAATTAAAAAAAAAATAAAAATAAAAATAAAAATAAAAAATTAGGATTATTACTTTTTCTAAACTACACAAGATGGCGTTACTTACTCAATTTACTGATTTATATGTTTCAATAAAATGACACTTTGAAGTTTATGCATTATCGTAAATTAAGTTAATCTCAATTTTAATTAAAATTTAATTTTAAATTATCACTTTTAGGTTAATTATTAAAATCAAACAGTTCACTCAACTTTATCGTTCAGTTGATTAATACAAATTCAAAAATAAATTAATCGTTCAGTTATTTAATACGATTCCAAAATTAACTGTGAATCTAACTGTATACAGCCACATGTATGTCTCGTGTTCTGGTTTTACGTGCGAGGGCGCAAGCTACATATACAAGTTTTTCATGTGTAATGTATGTTATACTTTAGTTTTATTAATTATTACTAGTATTTCATTTAACTATTTTTATTAGTATTTCCATTAATAGTATTGAATATGCTGCATGAATCAAAATGTTTGATTTTCATATGGTTTTCACATATCTTTTCAGTTTTAATTTTCTCTTTTTTGGTGGTGTTATAGGGTGTAGCTTGTTGTAAATATTTAGCAATTTGCATACAACAAGACAGAAATAACAACTACTTTACATGCAACATTCATTCTACACCCTTGAAAACGTAATGAATTTGCATGTTTCAATTTATGGATGTTTGATAGTCGCAACCGCTTTTTGAATTTTTCTATTTTATCTTTTTCAATGTTTCTTGTTTTCATATATTCAATGTTTTAAAAGGTTTTCATTATATACACTCATGTCCATAAATAAAGGATAATGCTAGCTGAGGCAAATAAATGTTCAGAAGCAAAACAAACATGACTTATTCATAAAGTACATTTATTAAACAAAAGATCACGAACAAAAAAAGGTGGTTTGTGTAGGATACCATTTATAATGACTACGATTTTTGCTCCCTGAAGCAATTACAAAAAATATATCTCTTACAAATACTTAACATTACATGGTTTGTATGATGGTTAATACATTTTATGTCTCTCAGATGATGAAATACAGTCCTTACAACGCCTAGGAATACTGAGTATTGAATTATTGATCTTATCTTGGGGAAGGTTACTCTACTCAGTAACCAATGCTCTCCGAAGTTCTGGTACACATGTAGAAGGTAATTGACGGACTACAACTCGTCGGAAAAGCATGTCCTACACATGCTCTATCTGATTCTAGTCAGGTGAGATTGCTGGCCATTACATGCGAGTGATAGCTTCAGATTGTAGGCATCCGTGTACAACGTTTGCACGGTAAGGACGCGCATTGTCATCCATAAACACAAATTCTGAATTCATGGTACCCCTAAACAAACGTACATGTTGTTCCCGACTGATGTCCCGATACGTTTGGCCTTTCATTCTTCCGATTTGAACATGCACATCTCTTCTGGTGCCCAATATGATCCCCACCCCTCCCAAACGAGCACTCCTGCCCCACACGGTGTCGTTCAATGACTTTGTTTTGGTGGTAAAGGGTAACTGACGTTCTACATATGAAAGTCTTTCGTGAATCACACTGCAAGCTAAACCAGTACTCGTAGAAAAACATCACACAAGCTCACTGTGCCGCTGTCCACATTGCATGTTGTCTACTCCAAGCTAACCGCTGGCACAGTGCATTGCCGTGAGTGGAACACATGTAACAGGCCTGCGAGCATATAGACCAATATCTCCCAAACGTCTATCAACGGTTTGTCTTGAAACTGTGACTTTCGTGGCTGCAGACAGTTGACGAGACAGGTCTTATGCTGTGCTTTATCTGCTTAATTTGTCAGTTACTTCCAAATACCTGTGGTCATTTGGAATTGTAACTCGTCGACGACCAGTACTGTAACGTTGACTGGCATTTCCATCACTTTGGAATCGTTGCCAAGGCCTAGAGATGACACTTTGGGCGATACTTATATTCCCCGATACTTCTATCTGAGTACGCCCACATTCTAGTCGGCCGATAATTCTACCACGTAAAAAATTATCTGCATGCGTCCTCTGTGTCATAACTATTCGGTTGTGGTACTGAGTGGCACACAGAACGCTTGTGAACAATTTTCCTTATTTGCTCCCATTCCTTATCTACCCCTTTCTTATACTTTCGTCATTGTAACATCATATCGGCGTCATATGATGGCTTCTTTTAATTTGCATATTATTCTTAAATATGTGTGTGGTATTTCGACAGGTGAAAATTTTGCATTAAAGTTCGATTACAGTGTGAATCTGACTTATCCTTAATTTATGGACATGAGTGTGTATATATATATATATATATATATATATATATATATATATAATCATTTTTATTGATACATGCACTAAAAAAACTAAAGTTAAAGACATAAATTTTTAACTGTTAAAATTCACCTTCATAAAAATAAGTGGATATGGATATGCATTGATTAAGTTTTCCCTGTATTATTGGACTTTAAACTTCTGTACATTTTAATTTTTCATGTGTCAGAAACAGCAATTACTTTCTAAAACATGTCTAAATGGCTAAAGCATAAATATTAATGTATGTTATTCTTCTTTTACAGAATGCATATAAAAATTAACTTACAATTATATAAATTAATTAATTTATTTCTCATTGTTTTTATTTTTATTTTGTATGTAACCATTAGAAAAAAAGAAAATAAATCAATTTCTGTGCTAAGTGAATCGTTCGTGGTTTTAATGTTAAAGTGTTACATAGTACACTGTGTGCGAGGTTTCGTTAATTAATTAGTCGATCATGAATGCTATTTAATTATGGTTTGAAGATCAGATCTTTAGTATTAGCTTAATATAATACATAAACCTTTTGGGAATATTTCTTAAAAAACATAAATAAATGCACCTTCAGGGAATTTGATAAATTTATTAAGCAGCAAAAATATTTTTAAAGATAATTACTTTAATAAGTAATTATGTTTATACGTACGCGTGTATCTGTGTATATATTAATTCATTTCATTATGTACCATCTTTATAACACGTACTATGTCAACATTTAGCGAATCCTTCGATTTTACGTCATGTCATTTCACGCTGAAAAATGAATCGGGAAATAAGATACGGAGTCATTTGGTAACAGATAAACTAATTTGTCATTTTTAAAAGTATCACGACGTATAAGGGGACAATTACTTAGAATGGTGGAAATATCAGTGAAAAATGATTATAATTCTTTTTTCATTAATTTGAAAAGTAATTACTTTTTAAACTTATGGTTTCCAATAAGTGTTAAAAAAACTTTTATTTCTCTATTACAGCTATTGGAATACTTGTACGTTTTTAATAAATTTATTTTATTTTTCTCGAAAATGGCAGAGCAAAATGTTTTAGTCGATATAACCCTTTGGTGCAAGAAAAAAAAAATATTTTTAAAAAATCAATATTTTTAGCTTAAATATGCTTTTAATTACAAAGATTTGATTAGTGAAATCTAATTATTTATCATTTAATATATTTATATCTCATAAAAAAGCAAAAGTCTTATGAATAACAATCACAACTGTAATTTTTCTCGCAATATTATAGATCGAAAAGTAAATCGATCTGACATTTGTATTAAGAAAAAAAAAAAAAAAATAGAATAAAACATAGAATTATTTTAATGGCTGAAAAAAAAAAAAAAAATAAATAAAAATAAAAAAAAAGATTAAACGTCTGTTAAAACAAGTAAGATTTAAAATTATTTATTTTTTGATTTATTGTAAATAAGTTGTGTTATTTCTTTTTCTAGTATTTTAACTTTTCAAAGTGTCCGACCTCTTAACTTATTTGAAAAAAAAAGTTTTTAGTCCAAACGTTTTTAAATTTTCAGTTAAATTACGTATTTTTAAATTGTTTACTATACAGTCGGTAACAAAAGAGTCCGAACACTAGCAAAAATTCCTATATAAAAAAAGTACACTTCATACGGTTTTGTTAAACAAATCCTTATCGAATCATGTTCTCACACTGACTAAGAACAGGATTCAACAAGGATTTATTTAACAAAACCGTATGGAGTGTAACTTTTTTACATAGGGATTTTTGCTAGTGTTCGGACACTTTTGTTACCGACTGTACGTATTTAAAACATTTTTTTCCTGTATCGTAAAATGTAAGCTAATGTAACTGGATGAGAGCTAATTTTTTATTTTGAATAATTAATCAAATAAAATGTAAGATTTTTTTTTTTTTAATAGTAAATATATATAATCAAAGTTCATTAATTGGTTTCTTTTACTTTATTTCGGTTTTAACTTTTTTTATCTTTTCAGTTAAATTTCGTCTTTTTAAAATTGCTGACTATACGTATATACCATATTTTTTCCTCTGTCGTATAATTCAAGCTATTTTTTATGAAATTAGTAAATGTCTATAATAAATAAAACATATTATTTAGTACTCTACTTATGTATGCATAAAAAATGTTTATTAATTGATTTCATTTAATTATTACTTTAACTCAGATTTTACTATCTAAAATAATATCGTTTCTAATATATTTTCGTGATCATTGATTTAAAGAAGAAAAATATACAGTAACCATATAATTAGACAATAGATGTAATATATAAAATTTAATATATCCTAATTGCCATATATTCTCTATTATAGTAATCCCATCCACCTCTGTTTTCAAATTAATGTCGTCATTAAATCACTTTGATGCGAATATAATGATACACATGAGAGTCCTGGAATATGGAAAGTAATAAACCATAAAGTCTTAAATTCAAAAACTTTCTGATTCAAAACTACCTTTTGTATTACTTCTAAAATTATGATGAATTGATAAGTTGTGTTATTTAATAATTTGAGTATAATCTTGTTTTATCGAACAGAAAATACGCAAGTTAAATACCAATATTCAGTTACCGTATAACGTAATTTGATTAATTTCATAGAATTACTGACTAGGGCTAACTTTCATTTATCGATATTAATATATAAAAATGAAAATTGCGTTCATATGTAGAAATAATCTTTAGAATTACCAAACCGATTGTAAGGGGAAAAAAAAGAGAGAAAGAAAGCTACAGTATCACTGAGTGTTATAGACTATAATTAATTTTATTATAAATAGTTTGAAATATTAATTTATAATTATAAAACCTTAAACATTTCATGAAATTACCAATATTAAAATTAAGGTAAAGCTTTCTCAAAAAAGTAACATCACAGCTAAACAGACGTTTTTGTTATTTTAAAGTTATTACTATTTCATATTAAAGACAAAATAAAAAAAAAGAGTGAAGACATTTAGTTTTGGACAACTGGCCACCTTTTAAATTTTGTGACGAAATACTTCTGATGTTTTCTGAACTCACCTTCGGGGAATGCGATAGTCGTTTTAACTCCATTTGCGTAAATAAGCATAATTAATTGTAACATAATTAAACATAAATTGACTATATAATACTGCAAATAAATAATAAGACAGTAACAGTAATCACGTAAATTACTAGGTCATTTTATACAAAATAATTTAAAAAAATATATTTTTTATCTTTTTCATCAGCCATTTTATATCTAGACGTTCTTTATAGAAATGTATACAAAATGTGAAATAATACCATAAATTGTCTAAACAGTAATAGAAAAAAAACCTAGATTTTAATATATATATATATATATATATATATATATATATATATATATATATATATATAATGAATAATTTATTTCCTTTACAACACTCGGGAAATGAAAGAAAGATGAAAATACCAACAATGAAATTTTAAATGAGATGTATTACGTATAAAGTTATTATCACGATTATAATTTAATAAAATTACACTGAGAAGTAAAAACATGTTATATTACTTACGCAGAAGAGAAATGACACACATAATACTTAAGCCTAACAATGAGATAATTTGCAGAATCCATTAAACCAGTAAATACAGGCAAAACATAATATAAATTGAAAGAAATTAACCAAAAGAAACTGTTGAAAGAAAAGAGGATTGATGAAGTGAAAAATAGAGTTATAAATGCAGAAAGCCAGAAAAGATCTCATCAGGAAACTAGCATTTCTGTCAGCTGCAGTGCAAGATTTCTGATTGTTGTATAGCTATTTCAGCAATATACAGTACTAGTTTCTATCTTGCATAAAAAATAGAAATATAAAAGGAAATTAGCTTAAACAGTAATTCCACCAGAATTGATAAATGTAATACTTAAAATTGAGAAGTCCACATGTAAACCAAGTCCAAATCGAATAAGTAGAAATAAACCGGGCGGTTGCCAAAACGAACAAACTGAAAAGAAATGATTAAAAGTAAAGAATCGATTAATCGAAATAGTTTCTGAAATGAAATAAATGAAAGCATGAAGTGATAATTATTGTTCTTAAAATTTAAAAGCTTAAAATCACAAATAAAAAGATGATGTTTTAGAGGGAAATTTAAGTTTAATGTTAATCAATACGATTTTCACTTTAGAGCATACGTTCGACACAACGTAAGCCAGCGCCATCTAACGTGAAAGAAATGAGTTACTACTAGTGGATCTGCAGATCAGGAGCCTCAACGTCCTATTTGCACCAGACATTTTTCAATAGGTCATTTTTATTTATTTCTTATTATATAATAGTATATATTGATTCGATCGACTTATTACCATAATCAGATACATTCCTGAGGGGGGCTGCCGCCCCCCTCAACCCCCCGCTGTATCTCTCTTTCTATACCTATTTGTATATCATATAAAGTATTATGGAATTGTAAATAATTGCATTTATTTTTGTATAAATTTTTTCAAAGAGGCTTAGTAAGTCGATAAAATGCTAATTTTGTGCATTTCTAGTCGTTTTAGCGTTAAAATAGGCTAATTTTCCTTTAAAAACGAATTGAAAAGCTCCAATAAGGGAAGAAATGGATTTGGCGCCAAACTTGGCGACTGTTTCCCTCCTTGGCGATTTTTTTGGCGACCTTGGCGAGAAAATCCTTATTAGGGATATACCAAATATGGAAGCTCTAATCTCATTGGCTGATGAGATACGATAATTTTCCAGAACAGTCTGTGTTCGATAGAATAGTATAAAAGGAGCATTTTTTTAGCCAAGGCTTCCAATCTCAGATCTGTGTCGATTTCGTCAAATGCTTGCTTTGCTTGGAGCCTCTTTGAATGAGACTTGCTTTATGTGTTATTGCTAAACAGTTTGTACTGTTGTTTTCTGTTAACGGCTGTTGTTTAAGCTATGTTTACTGGTTGAATTGAAGCTGATACTTGGTTTATAGACCTGTATTCTTCTGGAACTTTCTGTGAATAAATCACTGAATTTTTGCAAGTTTCGCCTTTCATTCTCGGACAACTTACAAACCCCCAAGTACGCAACAATATGCATTCTTATTAAACGACGGTCTTGTATTATTTCCCGGAAATTCATAAATACCGAATTTCATACAAAAAAAATTACATAGCATATCGGAAATATTTTGCGTAACCTTTAAACTAATTATCAATTCTATGCCCACAATTTTCAACATGAAAACAGGCTTTTAAAATTCTAATAAAATTTCATTATATTTGATGGGATGTAACCATGTTAAAATACACTTTTAAGAAATACCGACTATACACCATAAAAGTACGAAATTCCTTTATGTATCCCGGAAAAGTAGCCACAATCATTATAAACCCCAATAATAAGAATAAATCTAATTAATTATAACTCATTAATATTTCAAACTAATTTGACATCATTTGGATGATTACAGTACATACTCGGAATTATTTTGTGTGGTCCCATAAATTATTTAGTCTATACATAACCTTTTTTTAGAGTAAACATGATTTTAAGCATCTTTATAATGTATGTTAACTTTATTAAGTTCAATTCAGCATAAACGCATTAAAGTGCGCGCTTAAATTAAAAATTCGTCCATAGGCTCTAATGTTACGAAATTCTTTCGTGTGTCTTTGTAAACGAACCATAAACATTGTATACACCAGTAAAAACTGTTCAGCTTATTTTGCGTTTAAAATTAATAATTGTTCCAAATTTAACATCGTTTGGATGACTAAGTGACATTGTCAGAACAATTTTGTAAGGTCCTGTACATTAATTAGAAAGCTTAAGAGCACATATTTTCTTCAAGCAACATAATTATAAGCATCTTACTCACGTACTCTAGTTTCATTTTCTTCATTGCAAAGTAATGATATTAAAATGCGTTTAAACGAAATTCACCCCATACGCCGTAATGTTAAGAATTTTGGCGTGTCCCTGTACACAGTTTATAAAAAATATAGCAATGAAAATTATACAGCTACTTATATGGAAAGCTGGAATGTGTGCGCCAATTTGCAAGTCAATCGAAGGATTTTTGCGGCCGCTATTGCGGTACATACAAATTCTTCCCATAGGCCGTAAGGATAAGAAAAATTTTGGCGTGTCCCTGTACACGAACAACAAAGGGAATACACACTTAACACTATACAGCTAATTCCGTTGGGCTCGTGAATATGTGTACCAAATTGCAAGTCTATAGCGTTATTTTTGGGGCCGCTATCGCGGTACATACAAATTCTTCACATAGGCCGTAATGATAAAAAAAATTTGGCGTGTCCCTGTACACGAACTACAAATGGAATGCATACCCAAAACTATACTGCTAATTTCGTGGGGATCATGAACATGTGTACAAAGTTTCAAGTCAATAGCGTGGTTTTTACGGCCGCTATCGAACGACAGACAAACAGACAGACAGACAGACACAGCCCAAAACCGTTTTGAGTCTCAACAGAGGGCTCCACTGACGTTTCGGCAAAAATTGAAGTCAATAGCTTGATTTTTGCGGCGGCTATCGCGGTACATACAGATTCTTTCCATAGGCCGTAATTATAGAAAATCTTTGGCGTGTCCCTGTACACGAACTACAAATGGAATACACACCAAAAACTATACAGCTGATTCCGTTGGGCTTATGAACTTGTGTACCAAGTTTCAAGTCAATAGCGCTAATTTTGCGGCTGCTATCGCGGTACATACAAATTCCTTCCATAGGCCGTAATAATAAGAAAAACTTTGGCGTGTCCCTGTATACGAACTACAAATGAAGTACAAACCAAAAACTATACAGCTGATTTCGTAGGGCTCATTAACACGTGTACCAAATTTCAAGTCAATAGCGCTATTTTTGCGGCCGCTATCGCGATACATACAAATTCCTCCCATAGTCCGTAATGACAAGAAAAACTTTGGCGTGTCCCTGTATACGAACTACAAATGGAGTACATACCAAAAACTATACAGCTGATTTCTTTGGGCTCATGAACACGTGTACCAAATTTCAAGTCAATAGCGCTATTTTTGCGGCCGCTATCGCGCGACAGACAAACAGACAGACAGACAGACACAGCCCAAAACCGTTTTGAGTCTCAACAGAGGGCCTCCACTGACGTTTCGGCAATTAAGTGATTTTAGAAATTGTACGATTGGACGTTCAATTTACATGAGTGTAATTTGTATTCTTAAGCAAACAGATCAAAAGGCCAACAAGTGATGATAAAGTCATTATGATGAGGTTATTGGTGAATTATTTTACTTTTAAAATTATAATAATAATTATTATTATTTTATTGTATTTTATTTATATATTTATTTATATATTTATATATTTATTTATTTATTTATTTATTTATTTTTTATTATATTTACTATGAAAACACAAATTTGAATGAGAGCAAATTTTTTATTTTGAATAATTAATTAAATAAAATGTATGAATTGTTGAACCTTAATCATTATCAACCAGAAAGAGATGATGTATCCTGCAATCGCAATAAGACCATTCTTCTATTTTTTTTTTTTTTTAATTAATTAAATTCAGCAACCCACCCAACCAACCAGCCATACAACACCACTCTTCCTCCTTAATCAAACATCTTCCCGCCCATCCGCCAATTTTAATTATTATTATTTATTTATTTATTTTTAATATATATATATACACATACATACACATATATACACACATACACTTTTTTTGTGAGACAATGAACATTTATTGATAGATAATAGAATAAATAAATCTCTTGGGATAGCCCATATCAATAGCAGTTTTAATTAAATTGTTAATATTTTTGTTTTTGTAATGAGATGAACAAAGTCTGTGTATGCGAAATAGGTGATTAAGAATGATATTTCTGTATACAGATAAATGAAGACAAGAATTAAAATGTGTAAATAAATTTACTTTAAAACAAAAATCATTTCGTTTATCATATATATCAGTAGATATTTTACCACCATTTAATTTAAGTTTTAAATCTAAAAAAATAATGCAATTGTTGTTAATAAAATTATTTGTTAGTGTAAGGTGAGAGGGATATTGAAATTTTAATAAAGATGGAGTAGAATTATTAACATAAAAAATTATAATATCGTCAATGTATCTATAAATAATAACATTATCATTACAGAAACTTTGCTCATAATGGTATAGATATAAGTCAGCTAACAGACACGAGCTACATCCCCCTTGTGGGATACCGACCTTTTGGTTGATAAATAGTGTTGTTATGTAGAATATAATTATTGTGAATAATAAAATTTAAAATACTTTTAAAGGAAGCTGCGCAAAAGTGTTTAGGAAGAGAAAGTTCACTTTTAAAACGCACATAAAGGTTGTAAATAATTTGATGAAGATCGGTTAAATTAATATTATTAAACAAGTCAGCAAAATCATAAGTAATAATTTCATTAACATTGTTCAGAGTTTGTTCTATTTCTTTGAGTTGATAGCTATTTTTAAGACAGCAGAAATTGTTGGATTTACTAATTAAGTTATAAATTTGTTTAAGAATATCAAGGAGTATTTTATTAGCATTATTGTTATATGTATTACAACCAATAGTAACAGTTCTAAATTTAATTGGATTTTTATGAAATTTAGGAATAAGAACAATATAAGGATAAATGAAATTGTTAAATGGAAGCTTTAATAATTTATAAAGTCTATGAATTTTTCTATTATTAATTTTAATGTCATTACAAGTGGGATGAAAGTTAGCACTCGAAGAGATGGTTTTATCAAGTAGAGAAAGATAATATTGTTTACATATTATGTTATTCGCACAGTTATTCGGAGATTTATCAACATAAGTAATAACATAGTTTTGTTTGAGTACATTATTAGATTTTAAAAGATCGGATTTACTGTAATTAGTTAAATGTGTTTTTTATTTTATTAATTCAGTTTTCATTTTCGAAATCACTAAAAATTTCCATTGATTAAAATATTCAATAGGTTTAGTGTATGAAATAGATATTTTATAAATAAACAAATCAATATCAATAGTTGCTGTAAAATCTGTGGAATATTAGTTTTTGATGGAAGTCTAAATTTTGTGCCATAAGAAAAATCAGCTTAAAAATAACTTGATTAAAATAAAACTGGCACAACTGTCTCTCGAGTGGGTAACTTTCTAGATGGAGATGTAGCTTTTTTGTTCACACTGGGTGCATTTCATGTATTTTTCAGTGAGATAAACCATTTTTTGAGTTATGTCACTTTTCTTGAAAGTTGTGATTTGTGAAGCTGCCGTCGAACTTCTTTTGATGTTCTGCTATATGAATAAGTTTTCACTGAAAAGAGAAAAATAAAATCTTTTTGTAAAAAAATAGAACCGACTCCAAAAGGCAACTACTATTCAAACAGCTACAAAAAAAGTATGAAATGAAACTGCAATTTGCGCCTAAATGTATAAAATAATTTCCTTCGCCAAACAACCTATAACACTACAATTAATCATAACTTTTGAAGTCGGCGCAAAATTAAATAAAAATTGATAACTTTATTCAATACAAAAATCAAATCCTATTCAATATACACATCTCGCATTGTGACCTGCAAAACGCAGCCGAAATCTATTTTGATTCAAGAAAACAAATAAGATTTCGTAATCAGCAAAAGTTGGCGAAGATACTGGTATCTGACGTTCTTGGTGAAAGAAAAATCGCAAAGTTATCTGGCAAACATATTTAATTTCTTTAGGTCATTACTAGTAAATTAGGTCATTAACTAGGCGAGTCGTAGTAATCCAGGACGATAGGACCCATGCCCCAGCCCGCCCGGTTCCCGCTGTTCAATGTATTTTTCTAGTCAATTTTGTCCCCTTATTACGTCCGGTGTGATTTTTTTTTTTTTTTTTTTTTTTTTTTTTTAACACACTTGACATTGTGAGTTTTTTCGCTTTTATTCCCATGCTATTCCTATGGGGTTTTTAGCCTTTTTTCCCCTTTTTTTCCACATTCTAAAGTGGCCGCTTCTTTAGAATGTGGAAAAAGAGGGGAAAAACAGGCTAAAAACCCCATAGGAATAGCATGGGAAGAAATGCAAAAAAACTCACGATGTCAAGTGTGTTAAAAAAAAAAAAAAAAAAAAAAAAAAAAAAAAAATTCACACCGGAACTAATAAGGGGACAAAGTTGACTAGGAAAATACATTGAACAGCGGGAACCGGGCGGGCTGGGGCATGGGTCCTATCGTCCAGGATTAATACGACTCGCCTAGTATAACTAAAATTATGATTACCTAGTATAACTAAAATCATGATCATTTTGATAAGGTATATTAAGAGAGTAATCAAGAATGTGAAACAATACATCGTACAATATATATTAGGAAAATATACATATTTCGTGTATATTTTTGCATTACGTTTCGATCGCCAAATCCAAAAGCCAACAAGGATGATAGTTATCAAAGTTATACCAAATTTTCAAAGGAAACTCTAGCTTCGTAGAAACATAAATACCGCATTGTGAAGAATGTTCATTGTTCTATGTAGATGCTACTAATGGAGCAATTGTATACAGTGATAAAATAATAAAGGAAACATGAAAATGGATCATTCCAGACAACAGCATTTGTTGCTTCCAATCTAAAAACAAACCTTTAAAAGCTAATTAAATTTTATGTAATTTTGCGCCGACTTCAAAAGTTATGATTAATTGTAGTGTTATAGGTTGTTTGGCGAAGGAAATTATTTTATACATTTAGGCGCAAATTGCAGTTTCATTTCATACTTTTTTTGTAGCTGTTTGAATAGTAGTTGCCTTTTGGAGTCGGTTCTATTTTTTTACAAAAAGATTTTATTATACATCCACACATAACGTTTTTGTTTTACCTTCCTAAAAATGTAATTTTAATTTTTTTTTTAACTTAAGTTTTATTTTAAGATATAATATATCTGCTATCTTTAAAAATAAATCTTCCTTTTTTTAACAATACTATTTTAATGTATTTAACTATGTTTTTCTTAATTGTAGAATATTAGTCATTAAATAAGCTAAAAATAGCTATTTGAAAAATTTGGTGTTAAAACATGACAGATTTGATAAATACAATGCTAATGATATATGTACATATATAATTTTTCATTTGAGTTTTATGTATAATTTTATAAATTCGCACGTATCATTTTGTATTTTCTTTCCTGTATATTCTAATTTGAAAATTATATATATATATATATATATATATATATATGAATGTATGTATTATTTGAAACATTTATTTTAAGATATAAAATTTCTGATATCTTATGCTTAACTAATAATTGTAATAAAACTATTTTATATGATTTCTTTTATTTTAACTGTAGAAATTTAGTCTTTAATTAAGTAACTGTTCGGAAAACGCGGTTTTAAAAATTTCGAAGTTGTGGTAAATATGCTAATGCAAGATTGATATTTTAAGCATGGTATTTTTTAAATATTAACATACTTCGAGAAACAAGATTATGTTTTCGTTAATAACAAAATTAATAAAAATCTCAATATTGTTAATTTAAAGAAACACACAATGTAAAAAATAACGGCAGTTTTTGCAGCAGAAACAACTGTAAAGAGGGACTCTTTTACAACCGATTCTGCTGTAAATTATTCTTTTGTAACAGCAGAATGTGCTGACACCTACATTGTCAGCATATTTTGCTGTAAAAACTACTTTTTTTTTTTTTTTTTTTTTTTTTAAGCACAGATATGCAGAATGTTAGTAAAACAAAATTGCATAAACGCATGTAGATGAAGTGAAACAATGATTCTTTAAAGTTAAGTAAGATTTTTAAAAGACATCAGCTTAATAATTTATAATAAATTTATCAATCGAAGGAAAAAATTTTAATATATATATATATATATATGTTAATCGTTAGTTCTATAATACAACATAATCTATAATAATTTTTAGAAATAGAAATAATCTTATTACCATTTTGATAATAAGCATATAAAAATATTTTTTAAAATTCCGATTTTTGTACATTGCTTTTATCTTGTATCTGTTTAAATAGTGATAATGTCGCCATATAAATTCAGTGATGCTAAGAGATTATTTATTGACGTTCATTTTCGAAAATTAAGCTTATTGATTATAACATTATTTTCTCATCATGCAAACATACATTAAAAGTGAAAATATTTATAGATTCTCATTTAGGAAAGAAAAAACCTTGAACACACGTCGATATGTTTAAAAAGATTTTAGAGATTGATATTTCTTATTGTTAACGATTACACAAACACACACACACACACACACACATATATATATATATACTAGCTGACCCGACAAACGTTGTTTTGTCATATAAATTACTTCTAGAGAATATTTTGCTAGAAAAAAAATAACTAAATTATTGTAAGTGTGTAAGGATGTGGTATATAAGTGGAAGATGTATGGAGCGCTGTGAACGGTGAAAGAATATAAAAATAACAAAACACCAATCATTTATTTTTTTAATTTATTAAAATTGATTCTTTAAAATTATATACATATCGCTACTTATAACAATATTACTAAAAAACAATATCAATCCCTTAATGCAACAGAGTGTACAATATTTTTTGTTATCCCATCTTTCGCCAATACAAACAAACTGGATGGTTTGCCCACTCGAGAGCCACGTATAATTGTCCGTGTGAAAAACATGATGTGCTCAAATCTAAGCCACAGACAGACATCGTTTGGCCCTGAGACTTATTGATAGTCATTGCAAATGCCAATCTAATTGGAAATTGAGGGCGTTTAAATTGAATTGGCACATCTGTGGGTATAATAGGGATTCGCAGTAGTAATATATTTTCACCTCGGAATTAGTCATTTAAAATGATGGCTTCGATAACATTTTTCATAAATTTTTTTATGACTAATCGCGTGCCATTGCACAACCGTTGTGGGTTCAAATTACGAAGCAAAATAACCGGAGATCCAACCTTCAGTTGTAAAATATGCGGTGGCATGCCTGGTAAATCCAATGAGTTTAAAAACTTTGTTGGATAATTTACAGCTTCGGTGGCATCGCAAACTGTATCATTAGATTTGTATGACACCAAGTCTCCTGGTAACAAATGTTGTATCTTGAGATTCAATTCATTGACGTCCACATTTTTTGCTGCTAAAATTGCTCTTTCTGCCAGCCACTCATGATTTGTGTATCGTCTGTGTACATTTGGAAATATCTGGTCAATAAGAGCATCTTGAGAATCAATGATTGTGCAGAAATCGGTCGGTAATTTTATGCATCCAGTTTCATCTGTAGTAACTTTTCCATCGCCGATATCTAACAATTGTTTTGAGAATGTTTCAGCGGATGGATCTTGAAGCTTTTGAACGCACAAATTTACTTACAGTTGTACTTTTTCAACATTACGCCACAATGACGATGATTTTAAGCACGCGTTGATCTCATCAGCGTATGTTGAACGCGGAATAACGGGAAGTGCTTGTCTGAAATCACCTGAAAAGAGTAACAGAGTGCCGCCAAATAGTTTGTCGTTGTTTTTTATATCTTTGAATGTCCTGTTCGACGCCTCAATCGAATGTTTGTGTGCCATAGTGCATTCATCCCAGATAAGAATTTTACACTATTTCAGCACTGTGGCCATGGACAATTGTTTTTTTATGTTACACACTGCGTCTGGGTTATTTTGAATATTTAGTGGCAGTTTAAATAATGAATGAGCTGTTCTGCCTCCATCCAATAAAGTTGCCGCAATGCCAGATGATGCAACAGCCAATACGATGCCATTATTTGATCGTATTTCGGCGAGAATTAGCGAAATAAGGAATGTTTTGCCAGTTCCACCTGGTGCACCCCCCCCCAAAAAAAAAAAAAAAAAAAAAAGAATCCACCTTGTCCTGCCAAAACTGCGGGCATGATGCGGTCGTAAATGGTTCTTTGTTCTTCATTCATTAGTGGGACATTGCGAGCAACAATCGCTGCCATTTCTACAGTATTGTATTGTAGTTCACGATTCAATTCAGTGCTTATTAAATCAGATGCATATCGATTTGTTGAATGCATACCGAAATGACTGAGTGGTAAGTTGGCAATGATAATGCAAAGATCTTCAATAGCAATCAATGCTTCATTGTACATAGCGTCACTGAATACTATCGTTAGATCGTTGTACCGTGAACGATGTTGATGCAATATCTCATCAGTCATTGAATCTTTGTGATTATCCCATAATGTCTCTGCTCGGGCCGGGAAACATGTAGTCAACACTATAGCGAATAGTAGACGAATTTGTTTTGCTGTACAGTTCAGTCCTACTTCAGCAAGCATACACTCCCACTGGTTGTCGTCTTCCAGCAAGCCGATTGCAAGGCATGCATCTTTATACGTTGGATACTGTTGTCCATTCACTTTACGTAAATCTTGAAATGACAAAGGGCCGATGACATTAACCAATAACAGTCGAAGATAAAAGCACTCAGTCTGCCTTGGATTGACTGTAAATACTCGTCCCAAGGTGTTTGATTTGAATAAACCGGGACCTGCATCAATCGGCGTGCCTTGCTTGCGGGGCATCCATTTTTTTGTTGGAGCCCATGTAAAATAGCGTGGTACTTCTGAATAGAGTAATGTCCGTGCAAAAGCACCAAAAGCATCCGCACGATTACACAATTCAAAAAATTCGGTGAGTGTAGTTTTTGGTGGATTTATAGCACGATCAATCGCTGTCTCGCTCGTGAAATTGACGCGCTGACCATTTTCAAGATGGACGGCTAAATGAAGAACTGCTGGATCCCGTTCATGAATTGGGAAACCAAAGATACGCCAAACAGCTTCATTGGAGCTGACGTACCGGCCAATTTGGTAAAGTGTTATTTCATCGTTGTTATTCACCGGAGGAGCATTCACATTGGTATTTTCAACTCGAAATACAGCCATATCACTGCCTTTATTCACATACTTGCAAATATATTTGATGCTCTTCACTGAACTGCAGAACTGAACATTAATATGAGCACCAAAAATAAATTAAAAAAACTGGCGTACAGACAATAGCTGGAAATTCAAACTTCTTCACACACCATAAATTATAAATCAGCACAACCGGTTTCGAAAGAACGTAGCCTTTCTTCATTAGGTGCAAACACGTGCAACTGCCTTGGAGGCAAAAGCAAGACTGAAAGCAGGACAAAATCCAGAGGGGGAGGAGCAACGCAAACAACCAATAGGAAGCAACATGCAGGACAGGACCAATCAGAGAGGAACACACGTACACACACACCACAAAATGAGAAGGGAGGAAAGGAGTAAACAATTATTATTATTGGATTTTATTGGATTTTACTTATAAATTCCAATTCCCTTCAACCAAATCCCCTGTTCCTGAGCTTCAAAAATGGGCTATCTATAATGTCCCTTGTAATAACTGTGATTTATCTTATATTGGTCAAACTAAAAGAAATCTTGAATGTCGTTTACGTGAACATTGTCGGTATGTTGTTATTTAAGAAATTTCTAAATCTTCTATTGCGAAGCACAGTTGGGAATTTGATCATAGTTTTAATTTTAAGAGTGCCAAAATTATCTTTCATGCCAAACACGTTTCCGAACTGGATTTTTTAGAAAATTTAGCTATTTACATTAATCGTGATAAAATTGTCAATGAAAAATCTGATTCCACTTTGCTGTCTACAGCATGGAAAAATTTGTTTAATTCAATTAAATAATTTCCTTCATTATGTTTATAACATCATATTAGTTATAATAAAATAATTCTAATTTAAATAAAAATAATAATAATTAAGGGATAAATTTTATTAAATTTACTTATTAGTTTAATATTATTGAAAAAAAAATAATAATTGTTTACTCCTTTCCTCCCTCCTCATTTTGTGGTGTGTGTGTACGTGTGTTCCTCTCTGATTGGTCCTGTCCTGCATGTTGCTTCCTATTGGTTGTTTGTGTTGCTCCTCCCCCTCTAGATTTTGTCCTGCTTTCAGTCTTGCTTTTGCTTCCAAGGCAGTTGCACGTGTTTGCACCTGATGAAGAAAGGCCACGTCCTTTCGAAACCGGTTGTGCTGATTTAAAATTTATGGTGTGTGAAGAAGTTTGAATTTCTTGCTATTAATATAAGCATTGAATGTTTTGCTCAGCAGAGATGAATATGGGACCACCCAACGGTTATCAATGTCAATATCTATGTTGTTGACATAGATGACCGCCATAGATGATAAGATTGTCCGCCATTATCGGGATTTCTTCGACGATATATTGGATATCCGTCAACATTTGTGATCGTGAAATTTTTCGGAAAACTTTTAGTACATTTTCCATCTGCACAAATAATAATGGCCTAAAAATTCATTTTTTATTTTAACATAAAATAACTCCGTCGGATATTGACGAATTTTTTAAAAGAATATACCATTTTAACTAATTTTAACATTTTAACAATATTAACGTTGAAAAAATATTTTAAACACTTACGGTTAAAAATTCATTTTTCATTTCAACATTAAATAAATTCTGACATCGTGTTTACGATTCTAAAATATTAACTTTGAAAAAATATTTTAAACACTTCGTAAGATACGGTTAAAAATTCATTTTTCATTTCAACATTAAATAAATTCTGACATCATGTTTACGACAACTCACGCCATCTAGGTGGAAAAGTTGTTGAAAGAGTTGGTTAAAAATTAATTAAGAAAGAACTAATTAAGTTACAACTTTCATTTGTAAATCTAAACCATTCTCGAATCCACCTGAAGACACACAAAAAATTTCATTAAACTCAGTCCAGCCGTTTAGGAGGAGTTCAGTGACATACACACGCACAAAAGAAATATATATATATAAAGATATATATATATATATATATATATATATATATTAATTTTTTGCCTATCATCTTTTTATTTAAATTTTCTGCCTCGCTATATGTAAGTTCACAATAGGTTGCATGTATAATTTGTATGTAATTGAATAACATGTTACAGAATTATCAAAATTAGTAAAATAATATTAAAAATTATAATAATAATCATGTTTGAAGAAAAAGAAAATCTCCGAATAATTTGATTTTACTTTTCTCTTTATTTAAAATTCTATATTTAAAATTTTATTAATGTAATTAAAATATAAAAACCGGGTTCTAGGTGTCGGTTTTTCCTTAACACAGAAATGTGTGTATTCACGGACTTTTTAGAAACTTTAAATTATATATATATATATATATATATATCTGAAATGAGGCATAATTTTATGACACATAAATACAGCTTGAAAAAAAAAAAATAGATAAATAAGAGCATTGTGTATTATCTTTAATTACAGCATGAAATAATAAAAATGGTAATAAAATGCGTCAAAGGGAGTTTTTAAAAAAATAATAAAACAGAAAAAAATTAAACCTTACGAATTTAATATAAAGTTCGATCTTCTTTCAATTGTACACAAAAATCATAATGTGATTTCATGCTGCGAATAACGATGTTAACCACAGTTTTGAGAATTAATCTCTACTCTTCCAGCAAAGTTGTATTCGCAGCATTAACATCTGTAGGCGGATGATGTCTACGTGAAATTGCTTCTTCAAGGTAGCCTCATAAGTTTTCTGTCGGATTAAGATCAGGGTACTTTGCAGGCCACGTTATTCGTTTAATATATTTACTTTCAAAGGATTCGCCAACAAGGTTCGCTCGAAGTGTACGAGCATTATCGTCTACAAGTAAAAAGTCAGATCCATACGCACATCTAAAAAATCTTACATAAGGCTTTAAGACACGACATCTCTGAGTGGTCACTTCGATATCTCTAAATGGTATGCATGCCTGCTGATGAAAATGTGCAGGAGTGTACGTCTAACGACCATTATCCCCCCCCCCCATGCCGCATACCTTCTCACTTCCACTACTAAAACGGTCACGTTCCATAATGTTAGAAGGATAATTTCATGTTCTGCAAATAATCAGAAAACTAGAAATATAACCAAATAATATCTCGATTAATTAATACAGAAATAATCCTGGTGGTTACATATTTAAATAAGGAGAATCGGTAGAAAAAAACAGGATTGGAAAGTTCTAAATAACAGAACAAATTGAGATTATGTGGCTCAGATGTGAATTTGTCGCCTATAGTTTGATGAACTATTTTTCGATCCTCGCTGGTCGAGTTAGAGAATTCTATTTAAAGTGAAACTTTTCTCAACATGCTTAACATATTAAAAAAAAAAAAAAAAAAAAAAAAAAAAAAAAATGTGTCGTGTATGGTTATTGTCTGTATTATTATTATTATTATTATTAATATTTTAAGAAAAAAAAAAAAATGATACCTTTTTCATGCGTTTGCTGCCAGGAACAGTGTATCACTATGCTGAGTTTTAGGCGTTATATAATTATAAATAGTAGATCCGAAATGACTATTTTTTTTTCTTTAATTAGGTCTATTGGTTTTAACTTCCACATAATATTATGTAAATATTCAATACAATAAAAATACTGAAATATATTTGAAAGCAAGAGAGATAGAGAGAAAAAAAATTGTTTGATTATATTACGCTTTAATATATATTGTTCATGATCTATATTTTTATCGTCTACTATTCGTGTATTATTGTTTTTTTTATAATTAAAAAAAAACACTTTTAGGAACACGTAGTTTAAAATAATTACATTTAATTAAAATTATTGAAAAAAAATGTTCATTCAAAGATTTTCGCTTTTAAATAAAAAGCATCTTCAGGAACTACAATGAGATGTTTCTTGTCAGTAGTTCTGAATGTATATTTTTTTAATGATTTTAATTAAAAATAATTATTTAAAACTGCATGTTTCCAAAGTTTTTTTTTTTTTTTTTTTTTTTTTTTTTTTTATAAATTTGATTTTTTTAACAGTTTCCAACAAGGTTGAAAAGCGTTTATAACTTCGGTTTGTATGTCTGTCTGTCCGTCTGTCCGTCTGTCTGTCCGCGCTCTAACTCCCGTAAATATTTATGGAATTTCTTGAATCTGATATATGTTATTCAAGTTCAAAATCGTATGTTCCCTATTGAAAATGGAGTTTATACCTCTACTGGTTTGTGCACAGGGACCCCCGAAAATATTTCAAAGCATTGTGTTCTATGAAAGGCATTTCTATAAACCATATTTTCATACCCTTACTGTACACAAATCTTAATGAAATTGAAATATGTTATTCAAGTTGACTATTGGGTGTATCCTGTATAAAATGGGTTAAATACCACCACTGGTTTATATACAGGGATACCCGAAAGTTCTTCAAAGCATTATGTTCTATGAGAGGTATTTTTATAAATCATATTTTCCAACCTTTACTGTACACATATCTCAATGAAATTGAAATATGTTATTCAAGTTCACTATCGGGCTTTCACTATTGAAAATGGAGTTTATACCTCTACCGGTCTGTGTACAGGGACACCCGAAATTATTTCAAAGCATCGTGTTCTATGAGAGGTATTTCTATAAACCATATTTTCATACTTTTTACTGTAGACATATCTTAATGAAATTAAAATGAGTTATTCAAGTTCACTATTGGATGTTTCCTGTATAAAATGGAGGAAATACCACAGTCGGTTTATATACAGGGACTCTCAAAAGTATTCCAAAGCATTGCGTTCTATGAGAGATATTTCTATAAATAAAATTTTAGTAACTTTACTTTCCACGAAGTTTTAGGAAATTGAAATATGTTATTTATATGCACAAAAGAATGCTTTGCATAGAATATAGCATGATTAGCATTAGATTTACAGGGTGGCACAGAAATATCCAGTTATATTTTAACACTTTCCAAAATGCCTAAGAGTAATTTTAAAATCAATTAGTCTATCTATATATTTTTCAGTCCTTCTGTCTGTTGTGTGATAACGTAGGCAAAGAATAATAAAAGTTATTCGATACAACGTTACGTACAGTTGGAAAGTGTTACTAATCAATGCGTACTGCATGATTTTTCTTTCTTGTTTAATCTTTAACATAATTCATAAACAACTTATTTAGGCACAAAGCTTATTTCGCTAAAAATAATAAGATGTGGCTTTAAAGTTTTTTTATGTTAAAAAGTTTAAAGAAGGACGTAGCAAGTAATTTAAAGAGAAGAAAGCGAATTTATAAGTGAACAATCGGGAATAATGTGTGCATGACATTTTCCTTTCTTTCTTCTTATTATTATTCATTTAAAAACTTTTTTCTTTCACATATTTACCTACATATAAATGTAAAATAAAAAAATTTCAAGTATTCATGATTATAGTTTGTTTTTACTTAAATATCACTTTAAGGAAAGAAATCGTTATCCTCGAGGTTTGCAATCTTCGCATACTTGTTATGAATTATAATAAAATTCTAGATCTCTCGATATGTAATTTAAGATAATAATATTTATTATGTTCAAGATACCATACTATCAATAGCTTTATGGCAAAAAATTTAAAATAAAACGTAATACTGCGATTTGTTTCACAAATACTTCAGTAAAATTTATCATAAAAAACACGTATTGTTGTATTCGACGGTGGCGTGATTTGTAAATGCTTGACTCCGTCAGTGCCTAGCTTGAGGGTTCGGTTTCCTTGAACGGTGTGAGTTCGAATCCCATCGCCGGAAAATGAGACATGATATAAATATTTCACTTTATGTAAATATATATATACTTTATGTAAATATTTCACTAATGTTCTCAACAATTCTAAAATCTATTTTTAACGGGAAATCATAATCGCACGCCAGATATATATATTTATTTATGTATTAAATAGTCTTTAAAAGGTAGTGTTTTTAAGCCTAAGATGGCGGTGTTTTTAAGCCTAAAACATGCGAAGATTTTAGACACTTGCAATGTCTTAATTTCAGATGAAAAAAGGTCTATTAGAAAGTAAGACTTTTTTCCGCTTAAAAAATGACCCTCCCTTTAAGACAATTTTTTAACGGAATTTAAGACATTTAGGTTTACAGTGTACTATGATTTTAAAAATTAACATAAATATATTACATCCTGAATAATATAGTGAACTGTGTTTGATATTACTAGATTTCTAAACATTTAAACTACTTTAAAGAAAGGTATCACATCTATCGGAAATGTTTTCTAGTAATATTAAACATTTTGTAATTGCCAAAAAGATAACGTGATTTGAAAATTGCGTGAGTTTAAATGAATCATATGTTCATTGCTAAAATGAGTCTATTAGCATTTTCAGATTTACAGTGCTGTTAAGCATGCAATATAATTACATTTATTATCTTCATATAAAATCTAATATATTTTCTGGGATTTTTTATGCAAATTATTTTAGTTTTTTGACAAAATATTACATTAATATTTATTATATAACCGATCTAATTCAATGCTATAATTTTTTATTTTATTATTTGAATAAAATTATTTTAAAAATAGTTAATAAAAAAAAAAAAAAAAATAGGAGAATGGAATTTCACTAATATAAACAAAAAACAGATGATAATTCACATATATCATTAAAAAAAAAAAAAAAAAAAAATGTGTGTGTGTGTGTGTTTGTGTTTATGTGTATTAGTGTGTATATATATCCGGAGTTTATTAAGAAAACGGCCGATCGAACAACTACACAAATTTACGTAATGGCTTATCATGACCTGTTTTGATGCACCGCGAAGCCCGATTTTCGAACTTTTGATTACACTTTTTAAAATTAATTAAAATATGAAAATAATAACTTAGTAATAGCTTTAAAATAGGAAATTTTTAATCGTATTTTTTTTTTTTTTTTTTTTTTTTTTTTTTTTACATAAATACTTTACCCCATTTTATACTTCACGTGAAAACTAAAAGAAAAAAAGAAATAAATGAATGAATAAATAAATAAATATTAAATATTAAATTTGCTTATGCATGTGAAAAAAAAGTCATTTTTTATAACTTTAAAGTTAAATACACATAATAAAAATCTAGCACATTTGCTCTCAATTTTGTTTCTTACCCTTTTTTAAAAAAACCTCAATTTTAGATTTTTTTTTCTTTAAATAGTTTTTTAGTACGGATGAATCCCACTTGACATGAAAGCTGATTCAGTATTACATTAAAAAGCTTTACTTATTGATAATTCTGGACATTTTTTTTTTTTAAGCTATTGTATAGCTTTTATCGCGGGCTTTGAGCGAGGCGACCGAATCAAAAAATTCCGAAACGAAAAAAAAAAAACCTAACACAGTTCGGCAGACTTCGGTAGACTTCGGCTGTACGAAGTTCGCAAGGATGGAGACGAGCTGCTCCGAAATCGGAAGAATACGTAAGCAGCTGTTTGTGAGAAAGTATATAGGTGTATAGGTAGGTATCTATCATTTATGTACAACAGTGAATAGCTGTACGCGTAGAATTTGTGCATAAAGTAGATCAGATAAAACTTGAATATCCCCATTCGACTTGCAGGCCTTTAAAACCTATTACATACCTTTTCTCTATTAAAATTTGTTTTCTTATCGGTCACCACGCTAAAAAAGTGTAACTTGAATTCATATCAAAGAAAAAACTTGAATATCCCCATTCGACTAGCAGGCCTTTAAAACCTATTAAAATTCCTTTTCTCTATTAACATTTGTTTTCTTATCGGTCACCACGCTCAAAAAAGGTAACTTGAATTAATATCAAAGAAAAAACTTGAATATCCCCATTCGACGTGCAGGCCTTTAAAACCTATTGAAATACCTTTTCTCTATTAAAATTTGTTTTCTTATCGGTCACCACGCTAAAAAAGTGTAACTTGAATTAATATCAAAGAAAAAACTTGAATATCCCCATTCGACTTGCAGGCCTTTAAAACCTATTAAAAACCTTTTCTCTAGTAAAATTTCTTTTCTTATCATTATTGTTATCTTATCATTATTGTTATCTTATTCATTAATATCAAAGAAAAACCTTGAATATCCCCATTCGACTTGCAGGCCTTTAAAACCTTTTCTCTATTACCTTTTCTCTATTAAAATTTGTTTTATGTCGGTCACCACGCTCAAAAAGTGTAACTTGAATTAATATCAAAGAAAAAACTTGAA
Source organism: Salticus scenicus (assembly GCA_963930645.1). NCBI lineage: Eukaryota > Metazoa > Arthropoda > Arachnida > Araneae > Salticidae > Salticus > Salticus scenicus. The sequence continues at coordinate 136,064,326 of OZ005656.1, read as the reverse complement.
TATCCCCATTCGACTTACAGGCCTTTAAAGCCTATTAAAATACCTTTTCTCTATTAAAATTTGTTTTCTTATCGGTCACCACGCTCAAAAAGTGTAACTTGAATTAATATCAAAGAAAATTCTTGAATATCCCCATTCGACTCGCAGGCCTTTAAAACCTACTAAATACCTTTTCGCTATTAAAATTCGTTTTCTTATCGGTCACCGCGCTCAAAAAGTGTAACTTGAATTAATATCAAAGAAAAAACTTGAATATCCCCATTCGACTTGCAGGCTTTTAAAACCTATTAATTACCTTTTCTGTATTAAAGTTTGTTTTCTTATCGGTCACCACGCTCAAAAAGTGTAACTTGAATTAATATCAAAGAAAAAACTTCAATATCCCCATTCAACTTGCAGGCCTTTAAAACCTATTAAAATACCTTTTCTCTTTAAAATTTTTTTTCTTATCATTATTGTTATCTTATCATTATTGTTATCTTATTCATTAATATCAAAGAAAAAACTTGAATATCCCCATTCGACTTGCAGGCCTTTAAAACATATTAAATACCTTTTCTCTATTAAAATTTGTTTTCTTATCATTATTGTTATCTTATTCATTAATATCAAAGAAAATACTTGAATATCTCCTTTCGACTTGCAGGCCTTTAAAACCTATCAAATACCTTTTCTCTATTAAAATTTGTTTTCTTATCGGTCACCACGCTCAAAAAGTGTAACTTGAATTAATATCAAAGAAAAAACTTAAATATCCCCATTACACTTACAGGCCTTTAAAACCTATTAAAATACCTTTTCTCTATTAAAATTTGTTGTTTTCTTATCATTTTTCTTATCTTATTCATTAATATCAAAGAAAAAACTTGAATATCCCCATTCTACTTGCAGGCCTTTAAAACCTATTAAATACCTTTTCTCTATTAAAATTTGTTTTATGTCGGTCACCACGCTCAAAAAGTGTAACTTGAATTAATATCAAAGAAAAAACTTGAATATCCCCATTCGACTAACAGGCCTTTAAAGCCTATTAAAATACCTTTTCTCTATTAAAATTTGTTTTCTTATCATTATTGTTATCTTATCATTATTGTTATCTTATTCATTAATATCAAAGAAAATTCTTGAATATCCCCATTCGACTCGCAGGCCTTTAAAACCTATTAAATACCTTTTCGCTATTAAAATTCGTTTTCTTATCGGTCAACACGCTCAAAAAGTGTAACTTGAATTAATATCAAAGAAAAAACTTGAATATCCCCATTCGACTTGCAGGCGTTTAAACCCTATTAATTACCTTTTCTGTATTAAAATTTGTTTTCTTATCGGTCACCACGCTCAAAAAGTGTAACTTGAATTAATATCAAAGAAAAAACTTGAATATCCCCATTCGACTTGCAGGCCTTTAAAACCTATTAAAATACCTTTTCTCTATTAATTTTTTTTTCTTATCATTATTGTTATCTTATCATTATTGTTATCTTATCATTATTGTTATCTTATTCATTAATATCAAAGAAAAAACTTGAATATCCCCATTCGACTTGCAGGCCTTTAAAACCTATTAAATACCTTTTCTCTATTAAAATTTGTTTTCTTAACATTATTGTTATCTTATTCATTAATATCAAAGAAAATCCTTGAATATCCTCATTCGACTTGCAGGCCTTTGAAACCTATTAAATACCTTTCCTCTATTAAAATTTGTTTTCTTATCGGTCACCACGCTCAAAAAGTGTAACTGGAATTAATATCAAAGAAAAAACTTGAATATCCCCATTCGACTTGCAGGCCTTTAAAACCTATTAACTACCTTTTCTCTATTAAAATTTGTTTTCTTATCATTATTGTTATCTTATCATTATTGTTATCTTATTCATTAATATCAAAGAAAAAACTTGAATATCTCCATTCGACTTGCAGGCCTTTAAAAACCTATTAAAATACCTTTTCTCAAAAAATAGAGTTAGATCATTCAAATTTGGTACATCGAGGTTTTCGATACCTACAAATCGATTGCGGATATTTTTGATATATTCTCATTGCGGATACATTCTCATTTATTCAATAAGAAAAAAATTTGTTTCCTTATCGGTCACCACGCTCAAAAAGTGTAACTTGAATTAATATCAAAGAAAAAACTTGAATTAATATCAAAGAAAAAAAATACAGCATAAATAAATTAAATAAATAATTATAATTGCATAAGTTGATAAAAAATGCTATGCAATAGCTTTACCGCGGCAGTCCTCGAGTGCCACACGTATTTTTATTTATTTATTTTTATTTTTTTTTTTTTTTATGCTGAAGTAGATCAGCCATTTTTCAAGAAGAACACTACTTTCGAGGCAGCCATTTTAAGCCAGAGCATCAAAAATATAAATAAATTATAAAATATTTAAATGAAAATAAAATAAAAGAAATATCTAAAATGACGACAAAAATTCAAAATTTGCCAAGGGGAAGTACATTAAGACTGTACGATGATCAGGTTTACATATGTATTTATTTATTTCATTTTTCTGTACACCCAAAACTGTTAACTAACCAAGAAGTATATATAACCACCAAAAGTTGTCTCATGCGAAAGTAGCCGACCATTGAGTATTGTAATACGATATTTGGCGTGAAATTGCTGTATTTTTATGGTTGACTGAATATATAAAATAAATACTGAAAATTACGTGAAAGCAAATATTAATTTCGACACTGGCAAGAACACTATTCATTTGCAACATTCGAATTTAAGAACTTCAGCAGTTATTCGAAATTTACGATTTTCTTAACATGGGAGAATTGGAAAAAATTCACTTAAACATGCATTAAATGGAAACTTTTTACTGTAAAAATGTCACACCAGCTTTAAAATATTCGTTTTGATGCCGGAATGAACATCAATAACTATAAATATGCAACTTTGAAAATTTTGCAAGTTATTTGGAAAAGTTGCGAATTTCTTTACATGGCAGTATAGGGAAAATTTTCACATAAACGTCAATTTTTAGAGATATTTTCATCGTAAAGATGTCAGACTACTTTTAAAATATTATTTAGGATACTGGCATGAATATTAATGACTATGAATTTTCCAATATAAAAATTTCGTAAGTTATTGAAAATTTACGAATTTCTTAACATGGCAGATTAGAGCAAAATTTCACATAAACGTCAATCGTGCGGGATATTTTCATCGTAAAGATGTCAAACCACTTTCGAAATATTATTTAGGATACTGGCAAGAATATCATAGACTATGATTTTTCAAATTTAAAAAATTCGTAAGTAATTTGGAATTTACGATTTACTTAACATGTCAGAATAAGGCAAAATTGAAAATAAACTACTATTTTGAGGATCATAAATACATTAGACAACTTCAAATTTTTTATGATATTTGTTTGAATATGATTGAATACAAATATTCTAATAGGAAAATTTCGTAAATTATTCGTAATTTACGATTTTATACACATATCGAAATTGTAAATTTTTCATATAAATATGAATTTTGAGGTTTATTGCATTGTAAATTGTAGCATGAAAACTAAACAACGGAATTAACCCTGATAAAATAAATTAATAGATTAGAATAAGATAAATATATCGAAGTGAACGGTGGATAGCCTATTAGGCAGGGATTTCATTCTGTCACTGTATCAAGCTTTGGTCAAATTCATTTCTTTTAACATGATTATAAAATGTCTCGCACTAGAAATTTATGAGAACATAAATATGATGGGGAACTGAGCAGAGTCCACCTATGCCAACTAGTTTTCTATTAAAATTAAATTATTTACAAAGTTTAAGACATAAATAATTCAGTATTCTAAACCTAATATCTCGTGGAAAACCCTTTTCTGATCTGACTGTTTAAAAGTCTAAATTTAAATAAATTGAATTATGGAAATTAATTACTAATTTAAAATGTCACCCTAATGCATAATTTCACTTCAAATGTAAATTAATTTAAAACTAAAACAGAAAACATAAATCAGTAAATGAAGAGCTTGTTTCCAAAAGGCGTTAAGTCAAAAATTTCAAAAATTGACTTTTCGATGAAAAAGGTCGCAACACACGTCTAAGAATATATTTTCAATAAGTAGAAGCTCCGAACGAAGTTTAGTCATAATAAAAACAGATAGTGAAATACGTGTTTTTTTTCCAAAAAGAATTAAGTCACAAGTAAGTTTTGTGCCAAAAAGGATTAAGTAAAGTTTATCCAATTGTAGCGCGCCTTGACATCACGTGGTTTGTCTGTATTTGGGTGAAAAGTCAAAAGAAAGGGAAAAAAATGTTGTTGTAGATTGTCACATTGAGAAAGTTTTTTTTTTTTTTTTTTTTTCCGTAGAAAAATAAAAAGATGAATGTATTTATAATCTTTATTATAATGTGTTTGTAAATATTTTAATCTTGGTTTTGGAACCCCGAAAAAAGACATCTGTTCCTTCTGTATTAGAAAAAAAAAAAAAAAAAAAACATAAATGAATTCAGAAAAATGTACAGAAAAGGGAAAAGACCCTGTTAACCGAACTTTTGATTCATAAACATCGGAGGGGAAAAAAAATATTCACTTTTAGGGGAAAAGCTTATAGGAGAAGATGAAATTACAATATGTTTTGACATGATGCAAAATCAGGAATTACCACACAAATACAAATTATACCATGTCAGGAATGTATTCAGCAGTGGCTGCTCAAAAGGACCTCACCTTCACATACACTATTTACCAGTGCATGGTCACTCCTACTTACCAGCAGATAGAAGATTCGGACGAGTGGAGACTAGTTTAAAGAATGTGGATACAATTTTACTTTCTAATGAATATTTTGAACATTTCTCTAAGGTTGGAAATCTTTTCGAGTACAAGAAGCAGTGGAATATTTTAGACTGGAAAAATTTTGCACATAGTTGTCTGAAAAGCAAACAAGGTTTCTTGATTTCAGAGGCAAAATTACTGGAAATTAAGAAGCGAGATCTGGGAATCAAGACAACGTACTGTGGTTCGTTTTGCCACCAAAACATCCTGAAACGAGGGACAAAAAGTCTCCGGTGCGCCCCTTCTGAAATAAAAACAAAAAAAAAAAAAAATATGAAACAAGCAAAGAAAAACAGATGCTTTTAAATTACTTAACACTTTGGAAATTGCACGAATGTTTTTATTTTTATGAATAATCTCTCAATGATACTGCTAACGCTAACACAAGGGAAAATAGTGATAAAGATGGTGAAATAGAATTTGTAAATGAAGATTTGTAGCAACTAACTACCTTCCAAAATTGTATAGCTAAAATTTATGCTGTATTTACATGAAAAAAAATACTTGGATTACTTTCAAATGGAAGTAAGTCATTTCATTTCGTTATTTGTTTGTGCCAAAAGGGCGTAAGTCACAGTTTTGTTCCAAAAGGAGTTAAGTCATTTCTTTCTTTTTTTATTTCTAAATAACTATCATGTCAGGATTTTTTTAAACATGCAATTTTGTGTTAATATCATCCATAGATTACTGGAAAAATTATCTTTTCCTTAAATTCAATAATAAATCCTACATAACAAAACCGCGTTTTCTCAAGAACTGAAAAAAATGACTTAACGCCATTTGGAAACAAGCTCTTCAAATGTATTTAACAAAACTTGTGATCAAGATTAAATTAGATCTAAAATTATAAATTACTAGCAGGCTTTGCCCGCTTCGCTGGACATTAAACTTAAATGAGTTGTCAAAATGCCATATCTTTATTAATAACCTAAGTTCTAGCTGTGATTGGTAGAAGTTTTCTCGCTCCCAATGTGAGGAGTCTGGGTCCCCACTGTCTTCGGAACAACTTACCCACTTCTTACTTCCCCACCCTCAGCGGGTGAGTTCGAAGTTTTGCAAAATCCCACTAATGTACATAATGCGTATACTTAATCAATATCCACACACCAAAATTCGCCATTCTAAGATAATTCAAAGCGAATTCAAACGGAAATTCATGTTTTTACACATGTTTATTGCCCTCCGACTCCGAGAAGGGGGGGGGGGGGATTTGGAATTTCGAGAAATGCAGTTACAATAAGTGCCGGATGCATACAAACAATTTACGCACCAAATTTCGTGACCACAGAAGTCTTTAATACACAGTATCTATATTAATAAAATCAGAGTTTTGTCTGTAAATTTGTCGGAATCGAAAAAGTTTGCGATATCTTCACGTTTCACACACCATGAAAGCCGAAAATGACTTCAGAAAATTTTGCCTGTGTGTGTGTGTGTGTGTGTGTGTCTGTGTGTGTGTCATCGTGTCCGAATGTCGCTTTTTTTGTCCGGGCATCACTTGAGAACGGCTGGACGGAATTCAACAGCGCTTGGCAGAAATTTAGGTCTTCACCCAACTTAAAATTATATCTATCAACTTTTCAGAAATTCCCCCCCGTCCCCCCCTAGGGGGTAAAAGACTAAAACACGTTTGTCCGGGCATCACTCGAGAACGGCTGGACGGAATTCAACGACGCTTGGCAGGAATTTAGGTCTTCACCCAACTTAAAATTATATCTATCAACTTTTCAGAAATTCCCCCCCGTTCCCCCCCTAGGGGGTAAAAGACTAAAACACGTTTGTCCGGGCATCACTCGAGAACGGCTGGACGGAATTCAACGGCGCTTGGCAGAAACTTAGGTCTTCACCCAACTTGAAATTATATCTATAGAAATTTTCAAAATTATGATTAGTGTTTAAAGTGTGTGTAAAAAACGCCTGCGCATGCGCCATAAATATTTTTTCACTAAAATGCTTTCAATGAAAAAATAAAATATAAAAATAAATTTTTAAGTTAAAGACTTTTGTATTCGCGTGATTCGCACTACAAATTATGAAAAGATTGAAATGAAGTGTTGCCATCTAAGTTTCATACTTTAGTTAATTTTAGAAAATCTAATTATCGTATCGAAAAACTGTTTACACTCCAGGATTCAGAAAATCACCTCTTTCATTTAGTACTGAATTTGTAATGATAGGTCTGATATTTCTAATTTATTTTTTCCTTAATCCGTTTTTCCGTTGCCACTTAAAATTCATACTTTAGTTATTTTTTAAAAATCTAATTGTCGCATCGAAAAACTGTTTGAACCCCTGGATTCAGCAAAATCGCCCCTTTCATTCGGTATCAAATTTATAAATATAGGTCTGATATTTCTGATTTATTTTACCCTTTTTCCGTTTTCAACCCAGATTCGATATGGAACAGCTTTAGTATTGGATCCCTTTGGCAAAATTTGAAATTCGGCACCGAAGTAGCTCGGACGTTTCTCTCTTTAATTGCACAATTGAGATAATTCAGTTCATCGCAAAAATGGCTTAAAATATTTAAAGTCACAAAAGGGTTCCGATACTTAAGCTGTGCTTTTTGTATTTATTTATTTATAATACTGTCTATTAAAGACTTCTGTGGTCACGAAATTTGGTGTGTAAATTGTGTGTATGCATCCGGCACTTATTGTAACTGCATTTCACGAAATTCGAAATACCCCCTCCCCCTTCTCAGAGTCGGAGGGCAATAAACATGTGTAAAAACATGTTTTTCCGTTTGAATTCGCTTTGAATTATCTTAGAATGGCGAATTTTAGTGTGTGGATATTGATTAAGTGTACGCATTATGTACATTAGTGGGATTTTGCAAAACTTCGAACTCACCCGCTGAGGGTGGGGAAGTAAGAAGTGGGTAAGTTGTGCCGAAGACAGTGGGGACCCAGACTCCTAACATTGGGAGCGAGAAAACCTCTACCAATCACAGCGAGAACTTAGGTTATTAATAAAAATATGGCATTTTGACAAATCATTTAAGTTTAACGTCCAGCGAAGCGGGCAAAGCCTGCTAGTTATAAATAAATAAATACAAAAAGCACAGCTTAAGTATCGGAACCCTTTGGTGACTTTAAATATTTTAAGCCATTTTTGCGATGAACTGAATTGGCTATCTCAATTGTGCAATTAAAGATCTTGGCGAGAAACGTCCGAGCTACGTCGGTGCCGAATTTCAAATTTTGCCAAAGGGATCCAATACTAAAGCTATTCCATATCGAATCTGGGTTGAAAACGGAAAAAGGGTAAAATAAATTAGAAATATAGGACCTATATTTATAAATTTGATACCAAATGAAAGTGGCGATTTTTCTGAATCCAGGGGTTCAAACAGTTTTTCGATGCGACAATTAGATTTTAAAAAAATAACTAAAGTATGAAATTTAAGTGACAACGGAAAAACGGATAAAGGGAAAAATAAAATAGAAATATCAGACCTACCATTACAAATTCAGTACCAAATGAAAGGGGTGATTTTTCTGAATCCTGTAGTGTAAGCAGTTTTTCGATACGACAATTAGATTTTTTAAAATTAACTAAAGTATGAAATTTAGATGGCAACACTTCATTTCAATCTTTTCATAATTTGTAGTGCGAATCACGCGAATTCAAAAGTCTTTAACTTAAAAAATTATTTTTATATTTTATTTTTCCATTCAAAGCATTTTAGTGAAAAATTATTTATGGCGCATGCGCAAGCGTTTTTTGCCCACAATTTAAACACTAATCATAATTTTGAAAATTTCTATAGATATAATTTCAAGTTGGGTGAAGACCTAAGATTCTGCCAAGCGCCGTTAAATTCCGTCTAGCCGTTCTCGAGTGATGCCCCGACAAACGTGTTTTAGTCTTTTACCCCCTAGGGGGGGAACGGAGGGGGAATTTCTGAAAAGTTGATAAATATAATTTTAAGTTGGGCGAAGACCTAAATTCCTGCCAAGCGCCGTTGAATTCCGTCCAGCCGTTCTCAAGTGATGCCCGGACAAAAAAAGCGATATTCGGTCACGATGACACACACACACACACACACAGGCAAAATTTTCTGAAGTCATTTTCGGCTTTCATGGGGTGTGAAACGTGAAGATATCGCAAAATTTTTTGATTCCGACAAATTTACAGACAAAAGTCTGATTTTATTAATATAGATAGTTCAAATTTACTTAGGAATTGAATTATAAACTTTTAACTTCCATATTTTTTTTTAAATTAGTTTAACGCGAATAAAAAAGACTTTCATTCCTTTATTCGTTTTCTAACCGATGTATTTATATGATTAAGGCGTAGAAATAAGCAATTTAATATATATATATATATATATATATATATATATACATATATATATGTGCTATGTTAAACTGATATCTGTTAAGTCATACTTATCAAAGAATACAACTAAATATATTTTTGGCCATTTTCTTTCCATAACGTTAAAAACGCTCTAAGTGTAAATGTCCCCTTTTGACTTAAACGCTTTGAAACGTTTGTGTTGCAGTCTCAGTAAATCTACTAAACACCAACTGCCAAAAATATTTTAAGAATTTTCTTTTTAAGTGAAAATAAAGAAGAAAATATAATAATAAAAATTATGAGTTAGAATTTAATAGTTATCTGTTAGAATTTAATAGTTATGATAAATTCAGAAGAGACAGAATATACTTTCGGCTCTTCTATATTTATACACTTATCTATACTTCTATATCTATACATTTAAGAAACGGTATACGGAACGCGTATTTGTTTTGAATTTGTACTCGATAGGAGTCTTCCATCTTCCCATTGTCTTTTCCCTACTATAGTACTCCATTTTGGGAAATATTTATGTACGTATATGTATATCATATTTATTAGACATATCGCAATTTTATGTTTATATTTATAATAAATATACTTTATGCATTTATCTATATCTCCATTGTAACATGCATATCGGTACAAAGTTATTGTAATTTTAAATGGGCGGAGATTTACGTTGGAATTATGTAAACACCCACATGCAATGTGTTAATATAAATACTTAAATAAGAAATTCCTTTCGGTGGGAGTACTGGCTATCGTTACCGTTCAAAAAAAAAAAAAAAAAAAAAAAAAAACTTCCTTTCTTCTTTAAAAAAAAAAAAAAAAAAAAAAAAAAAAAATATTTGCTTTAGAACCAAATGTGTGCAATTAAATAGGACCTACAAATGTTTAAAAAGACGGTATAGGTACAAACTAAACATATTACACTGAAACATTTTAAGCTTTCGCGGTATTGTTTATACTTCACACAAGAGAAAAAAGCCTCCATACTATATGAAAGAAAATCGCTGCAGAACTAGCCTTATAAAATCATATTTGATTATTTGTTTTTCTAATTTAATATGTAATCAGGATATTTCCCAGTATTTTCATATTCCAAATATTAGGATTGCTAATATTTAGAATTATTATTAATATTATTTTTTAATATCAATGTTTCTATCTCATTGTACGCATTACTTTTTTTTTTCTTCATATATATATATAATATCATCACAATAAACGTAGTTACGTTAGAATGGCAACTACGTATCATTTATCTCTTACCAAATATTTTGTGGATATATCCGTCTCTTCTGCAGCCTCTGTGTACAGTTTTCACATATCTTGTCAGTTTGTTATATGTAGTCGCCGAGGATTTTCTAATAGATAAATTACAACTTTCTTATTTCGAATGATTTTCTATGTCTTTGTCATTTATAATATAATATACTTGTCTCATAAAATAATATACATTGTATTTCTATTCATAAAGGTTTTATATTACGAGGCGATATTGATAAACGCTTATATTACGAGTGTCATTAAAACTATTGATATTATACATCATTGCAAGGTTTCATTTAATACTAGCAGGCTACGACCGCTTCGCTGGTCACTATATTTAAATGAATTTTCAAAAGAATTGAATCAGTATTTATTTTTTACATCACATTACACATAAGAAAATTAAAAAAAAAAAAAAAAAAAAACTGAATTGGCTTTAGATCTCACTTCTTCGGATACCCGTTGCCTAAGGCAGCTCTTTTTTCTGCCCGTACTGCATCGGGTCCAGTTTCTCACTGTCTACAGACAGGTCTTTCCCGGGCACTTCTATCTGGGTATTTATCGACGACTTGTGGATTTTCTGTTATTTAATAACTACGATTTTAAAGATGACTGTATCTCAGCATCTAATATATATTTTAGTTTTTGAACCATGTGTTTTATAGCCCCCGTTATTTACACTATATTACGATTTGATTACGACCAGTGCAATAAAATAAAATAAAAAAATAGATTTTCTTTTAAAAGGAATTAAATACATGAAAAACAAACGAATTTTAATCAGTTTAATCCTTTCTACTATAAACTACCATTTTTTTCACCCAATAAATATTATAAATAATAATAATAATAATAATAATAAATATTTTTCTTTTAAAGGAATTAATTAAAAAAATGAAAAATAAAAAGTTGTTATACTATAAAATTTATACATAAATGTAACAATTTATTTCTATCGTATTTTACCATTTTGATTTTCAATAAATATAAAAATAATTTAAAAAAAAAATCTCCTGAAATAAATGTATTTAATAAAAAAATGAATTGCATAATAGCCGTTGCTAAGATACGCAGACGATTACAATCGAAGAATAAATTCACGAAAAATGAAAAATAAAAGCCAATGTTTAAAATCGAAAAAACATGAATTAAAAAAATTCAAATTCGAAATTCGAAAAAATCTCGATGAGGGGCACACCTGCAGGGTCCCAGGTACCTATGTGCCAAATTGGAAGCTCTGCGATCAATAGTGTGAGCACCAGAGCGCAGACAGATACACACACATACACTTCTCTTTATTTATATAGATATCCTGTACATTGTTTGACTTATTTCATTTAAATAAATACATATATTAATTATATTCTCCCAAATTTCGTAAAATTTAATATATTTACAAATGTAAGGTTCAGCTATTTTCTCCCCTGATTCCCCCCCCCCCTTTTTTTTTACGCATTTAGAGTTATTGTTACTTAATTTTGTTATATTATTATGACATTAATCATATTTAAAATGCCAATATAAAAATCATTTTAATTAACAATATAGAGAGTTTTATATGATGCATAATATTTAAATGTTTTCTATAATATATTTCGTATAATACAGCGTGTAATATTACGCGAAGTTAAAACTAGATGTTTAAAATTGTGAATTAATAGTATGTTTTAAATTATGAATAAATATTATTTACAATATATATCTCGTTTCTTAAGTAAACTATTTCTAATGTTCGATAAATTTTAGAGGTACTTTAGAAGGCATCAATATGATGAAAACTAGATCACAACTAGGTATGAGATCATGAGATCACAAGTTACGTTAAGAGGGCGAAAATCGCGAAAAAATGCATGCATAATTCGATATCGCACTGCCATAAAAAACGTAAAATATCAACTAGAAAAATATTTATTTGACTGATTTTTACAGGAGTTGTTGAAAGTGACGCCTTCTGATATCACTGTAATGTCTGTAATGTTCTAAAAACAATTGCCAGGCGAGCTCGAAGACAACATGTACTAGAGTCCTGCATCGGGTCGGGTAACCCGATTTTACCCGAACCCGACCCGACCCGCGGGTCGGGTTCGGGTCGGGTTGACTGAATTTATTTTCTTGCGGGTCGGGTTCGGGTTCGGGTCGGGTTTGGTTTTCAACAAGTCGGGTCGACTTGAGAACACCTTTCAAAATATTTTTTTACAATTATAAACATAAATTTATAGGCATGTTTACAACTATGTAGCTAATTTAACCATTCTGCACATACTAGACATGTATCGGTTGGTTGGTTGGTTGGAGGATTTAAGGCCGATTGACTCCAGATGTGTGCTAGGCCTATAGGGTGATTGCCCTCCGTTTGAGTCTTTCTAAGGGGTCCTAGCCCGTATTTACGCGTGTTTCGTAGGAAACAACGGAAAACTCCGAACGGCTAGGTCGATGAGCGCGACCTGGGATCGAACCCGACGCCTCCCATCTACCAGCTTCGAGTGCAGAACCGCTCGGCCGCTGGTGGGCAGACATGTACCGGAGCTCCCTACTCGTATCCGCGGATATCCGCCAGAAAAATAGATCCGTATTTGTATCTGGATCTGTTTTCTTTTCTTCAACGGAACTAATATGTATCTTTTGTAGAAATTGTATGAAAATTAGAAAAGTATTATAAATCTTTCTCGACTGTTGTTAATATATAAATTAAAGAAATACAAATACAGTATAACCTCGCATTTTGCATTCTGGAAATTGAAAAGATTTCGCAGTTTACAAGTTTTCTTTTTTTTTTTTTTTTTTTTTTTTTTTTTTTTTTTTTTTAACTTTTTTCTATATTTAGTAGAAGAAAGTATTAGATTCTATCAACTTTTGGTGTCAACCGCTCGACGGATGGCACTGCTATACAGCGATTTCTGCAATTTCAGGGGAGGCTATATCTCAGGTTCTGTTGCGTATAATCCAACAAAACTTGATATGTGAGAAGACCAATATGAGATATTATGCTGATGCAATTTGAATGCCTATCAGCCAACAGGTGGCGCTGCTACACAGCAATTTCCGCAATTTAAGGAAAGGCTATATCTCAAGAACTACTGCACATAATTTCATATAAATTTGTATGTAGGTGCCATTTAATATATATTAGTGCCTGCCAACATTTGGTGTAAACCGCTTGTGATATAGATTATCACATATTATAAAATTTATATTTTTCTCTTTAAAGGATAGGTAAATTCTCTAAATAAATTAAATTATAAATTAGATTCTTTAATCTTAAACAACTACTTAAAATATAACGATATAACGATTTTATCCTATAAATAATAAATTTTACAATATGCGTTTTCTAATTTTTATATCTTTCCTTTCATATCTTTCTCAATGTAACTGAAACATTTTTGATCAATTCCCAGTATTCTATTAATAAGCTTAACGTACTGGAAATTCTTTTCGCGCTGTAAATGATAATGTTTTGACTTATTTCTATCAGTTTGTTTTGTGAAACTAGAAAATAATTAATTCGGTCTCTTTTAATCTTACATCGAAATGTAACACAATGCACCCTCTTGTCGCTAATTTACATCAACGGTTAGAGAAAATATTTGCTTAGCTAGTTATTTTCCCAGGGTCCAAATCTTGGCGAAATCATGCCAACATTCACTAACAACGGTCAATAAATTACTCGTCGCTTTTTAAAAATATACATATGAATATTCCTAATGTAATGCAACCATTCTCTATCCTAAACTTTGAACTTGGCGTGTATGATTCAACGCCAAATGCATTGTCATCGTTTTGCTTCAGTTTAGGAGCTGACACTTTGGTACTGTTTACTGCCCATGTAACATGTAAAATCTCAAGAGCGATTCGGGCCTGGGGCCCGGCTTGATCCTCGGTACTGTTTCCCCCACTCCAGAATGTTTTTCGTTAAAAAACTTATTATGTTCTTTTAATAGACTATGGTCACGTGCATTGGAAAATTTTCAATAAACTTGCAAGAGAACAAAATATGTCTCTGAGTTAATTCCGAACCTGGACTTTGAATAGAAATTAAGTTCTAATAATGTTTTTACTTTTCAGCCAACATCATCAACGAAAATATTCTTTTTACGACGGCCAAGTCATCTTCTTGACACCGCTCAACAGGTGGCGCTGCTACACAGCGATTTCTACAATTACAAGGAAAGCTATATATCATGTTCTATTGTGTATCATCAAACAAAACTTAATATGTGAGAAGGCGATATTATGAGACATTATGCTGACTCCCTTTTAAAGGCTTGTCGGTTAATAGGTGGCGTTGTTATACTGCAAATTTCATCGATAACAGGATGGCTATATCTCTATGCCATATAACTGTACGAACCATGATATGTGAGATAACCATTATAAAATCGCATTGTTTAAGAAGTTATTTATAGACGATAAAACTGTCTCTCTTTGGATGTTTAGCGTTAGATTTCCCTAAGATGAAAATTATTTGCATTCATCACGTTAAACTTTTTAATAATAGTTTTAATAAATTATTCGCACTTAGTGAATTTGACAGAAAAATGTAGAAGAATGTCTTGTGATGACCACAACATACTAGTTTTTTTTATAATTTACCAACTGTGTGACAATGAAAATTTACTTTATTTTATATCATGTTATATCATTTTACCTTGTTTTGCATGATTTTTAGATGAATAAGTAATGTTGATTTATTTTTCGGGTCGGGTTCGGGTTAGATAAGTCGGATTTCGGGTCGGGTTCGGGTCGCAAACAAATCTCTGTTTCGGGTTCGGGTCGGTTTTCGGGTTGATGAAAATTTTTTTGTCGGGTTCGGGTCGGGTTTCGGGTTGATGAAAATTTTTTTTTCGGGTTCGGGTCGGGTTTCGGGTTGATTTAAAATTCATCTGACGGGTTCGGGTCGGGTAAAACCCGACCCGCGCAGGACTCTAACATGTACTATTATTTTTTTTCTGTCGCAGCAACTACAGTCCGCCGCATGAGATCACAGGAGTTTTTTTAAAAAGAATTTTAGATACGTTACCTTTGGAAAAAAAATCACATGAATTGAGATCCGGTGTACGCGGAGGCCATGCCGTGGGCCTCGTACATCTAATCCGTCTTCTTGATATTCATGATGTGGTTTGATACTCAATTGTCCATTTTCCTTATCTTCATGCCCTCAGTCACCGCTTTGAAAGTATCGATTGAAATTTGGAATATTCTGTATATAGATTTATTTGTAATCTTAAAAATATTATTTGAATGTATTTAAAAAAATCAAAATATTTAGACTAGAAGTCTGACAAAATTGGCATAACTTGCAATATCATCTCGTATAAAAAAAAAAAAAAAAAAAAAAAACTGTATGTGAAATATATATGGTATGTTGGTAATAAATACCCCTAAGATATATATACTGAATAACAACTATATTTTGCAGTACTGTTTTTATGGGTATATATTTATTTTCTAAATCATTTTAAATATTTATATAGGTATGCCAAGATTACAAAACTTTTAGGGAAAAAAAAATATCACGAATGAATAAATGGCGTGCAAAATACATAAAATAGATGCACGCAAGAATTTATCCTAAGGAAATTTCTTCAATGTGATGGATAGACAAGGAAACTAAACTCGCACTTGAATATTTTTTCTTCCTTTGCAAAATGGAATATGAAGGGAATTTGTAATATTGGATATTATAAATTAAAATAATAATAGTAATGTAGTTAATTTATTTTTAAATTATAAATAATAATGTTTATTTATTTATTTATTAATTTACTAGCCGCCTTCGGCGACCAGCTGGTTCGCGATCCCTGAAAAATCCGACTTTACGAAACTCCCGCTCGGTGGTTATTTATTTATTTATTTATTTTAAGATACCTTAATCTGTCTGCGTATAGATAATTAAAATGGATATCATAAACTATATATTTTTTTTATTATATGCATATATGTATACATATTTGTGTGAGTATATGTGTACGGGAAGTATGTGAGCGAGTGTACGCTTTTAATTAATAATAATAATAATAATAATAATAATAATAATAATAATAAATGAAGCATTGTATATTGTTTCAAGGTTAGAGACATTCTTTTTTTTAATTAGTATTATTTCAAAACAATGCACTTTATGCCTGTACAAAAACATAAATAGATAAATAAATAAAAATAAATGGTCATCATCACCATAATGACTTTGCACTAGACTACCTTTTCATAAATGACAGGACATTTTTGATTTTAGATATTTGTTATCAAATATCTTAAAGAGTAATAGATGGATCAATATGAAATTTCAAGAATGCAAAGAACATGTTATACCTCATGCATTCCAGTGAAAGTCCCCCCCCCAAAATAAAAGGGGGGGGGGTCAGTAAAAAAAAAATTAAAAAATGAAATTGTTCGGGATCACTCGATAAAATGCAATGCTGGAAATACAATATGGTTGTGCTATGTGATTATGAGGGTTTTCCAAATTATCTATATGATCTTTTTATAAGCAAACAATGCATATACTTGGAGATATAACGGTTTCTTTAAAAATCTTGGGGAAAAAAGTCTCTATTTCTCTTTTTATAGCTAGAACAGGGCTGATATTAAACCTAGGGCAAAGCCAATATCTGGAACACACATCACTAGACACATCTTACTGCAATCAGAATGCCCAAATAATAAATATCTAATGAAATGCGTGCGATTTTACCAAATTATTTGTAACTTCGTATGCGTACGCTTTAATAAAATTTCATTAGCATAGTTTAACAGCCAAATGTATTGAGCCACTTACATGAAAGACCTAAACAAGTATCGTGGAAATTCATAAAGTTCCTACGCCATAGAGTGCACTGAACTTCAGTTATTCTCAAAAATAAGAAAAATATTAAGTGGGAATTCGAGAACAATCCCTTACAGTTCATTGTATCGCGTAGAAATTTTGAATTTACACGATTTTGGTTTGTAATTTTCTTATATGTAACTTAATAGATTTGGCTACTAAATTATAAAAAATAAATTTAGCTAAAGACTGCGTATGCGTATTTAAAAATATTCAGTAAAAATTATCATATTTCATTAGGTATCTAATATTTTTGCATTATGATTGCAGTACGATGTGTCTAGTATTGTATGTAAAGTTCCTGAAAATGTCTTTGCTGTGTGTTAAATGCAATGTGTGCTACAAACAAAATCAATTTTTTAAAGAAACCGTAATGTATTCGTGAATATACATGATAGTATCACAATACTTATCCAAATATTTAGCAGAATCCTTAAAACGACATTCTACAGTCAGACTGCATTTAAAGCCTTTTTTTTTAAAGAAGGTGATCCAGAATATTTTTAAATTTATTTAAATGTTTATTGGTCCCTCTTCTACTTCTGGGGTAAAATTGTCACTGCAATGTATGAGAAATAACATGTTCTTACGTCTTCCGAAGTTTCCAGATGATTTGCCAGATGCTTTTTGAGATATTTAAAAGGGAAAAAAGTCTGATATCGAAATTTTACAGACAGTCTTAGAAAGGTAGAGTATGATTTCAGACTTTCAATTATAAAACTCTTAAAAAAAGGTTATTGGTCATTTTTAAAGACACAGTTTCACAATCTTAATTTAACATATATTTCTTAAACAATTATTTATAAATAATGCATAAAAAACATATATAATTGAATCAAACATTATATAGGAATGTATTATTTGGTTTGTTTTTATTAAAAGAGAAAATAATACTTTAATATTTTACTCAAAATATTTTATCTTATTCAAAACGATCTTTGAGCACTTCTGAATTGAAATATAATATATATATATAAGCGCTGTGTGAATTAAGATAGAATACACACCATATATTAACATAAAGTCAAATCTCTCCAGCTGATTAAGTTTGATATGTATGTATGTATGCTGTTCTGTATTATGCCATACTTCGAGAAACTGTTTTTGCACTGCCTCTAATACCATACGTATTATAAATAAAAATGTGGGAACTTTTTTTTAAATTTTTTTAAAGAAACCGTTACATCTCTATGGACATATGTGGTAGACTCAAAAAAAAATATTTATATATATATAATTATGAGACAAGTCCTCATAATCACATGCTAAAACCAAAACACATTTAAAGCATTACGTTTTACAGGGTGATCCAAAACATATTTTTTTTGTTTCCCCTTTTCCTTTTCATGACACAACTTTTACTTAAAAATATGAGGTATAACATGTTCTTTACACTACCAAAGTTTCAAGATGATTTCTAAAGGACTTTTCAAGATATTGGACAAAACGTCTAAAACTCGAAAGTGGTCAAATACTTATTGGTAGATTGTGTATAACGATTAGACAAATAATGTTAAACATTTAAGTTTATGTATGTAAGAATTAAATTTACTTTCAGAACAGTGAATGTTTTATTCAAAATATCGAAGTGCTTTAATTATTACTAAACAATAAATGATGCATCAGGATGAAATTTAATCTGCATATTTAATGATACATATTCATGTAACAATTTGTGTTACAACGATTATAATTCATTGGTTTCATTTCTGTAAGTCGTAGATTGTAGTATTCTTTTTCAAACACGCTTTAATGTTGTATTTTTCATAAATGATAACACAAAAACTTTTTAACGAAATTTATTTACTATATTAATTATTAATTTGTGTGGATAACACCTATGTTCTAACTTCTTGGAATGGCATTATAATGCTGTGAGTGAAGGTATGAATTAAGAACAAAACATATTCTTCAAATTCAATTAAGAGGTTATCGTTTTTAAGGTTGGGAAAGAGGACTATTCGCACTTCAAATGATGCATACTTAAACTCCTTTAAATCCCACAACTAGAAAAAATAAATGAGTTATCTACCAATCGTTATTTATATTATATTGAGTTCAGACATATCTTATTTTACATAATCTTCAACTGATCTCGAACCTACATTTACATTCACTACAATACTGTAACTGGAGAATCAGTTTGCATAACTTCAAACATAAACCATCGAAATCTGCCTGAATCCATAAATTTCCCAAAGCTCGTTAACCTTGAAATCATCAAACAATCTATATGGAGTTCATTTCCAAAAGACTATTTCTCCACCAAGTGAGCGTGATAACTGTAGAACACTTTTGCCCACCCTTATAGAATTCAACATAACTCCATTACTTGAAACAACAAAAAAAAATCGACTTCGCAGAATAATTCTCTTCAAAAATTCATCTTTTCTTTGAATTTCTCATAGCGCCTTACATATCAGAAAATATATTATAAAATTGAAATTATTGTGATGAAGTGAAATCTTTAAAAGCATTCACTGTTATTCAATTTGTCCGTCAGTAGCACAAATTATAGTTTACAAATAATTTACAGCCCCGCTAACCATTCAGCCGCTAACCATATGTGGCTGGATATAGGAGATGTCATAACCTCATAAAATTGCATCAAAGAAGATTCGTTAATTTAAAATTTTATGTACGTGTAAATACAAGGAAAATTGAGAATTATGGTGTTAGTCGTGAAATCCTCCAACATATACACTGATTTGCACGTTTCTTGTTACTGCGTCTGTGCAACGCTCAATATGTACAAAAATTTTCATTTTTTTTTTTTTTTTTTTTTCCGATATCAAAAAATACCTTTTACGTGAATATATTTTTGATAAACCGCTTTCTCATTTTAGAAATTCCAATAGCATTTATGGTTTAAAAAAATATTTACAAACTTATGAGGCACGTGTTATGTCAAGACTTATATAACATTTTCTCTCTGACCTTTTTATAGATGAAAAAATTAATCATTAATAATTAAATATTTTAATATCATCATTTCTATTAAATATATCTGAGTATGTATGTGTATGATTAATAGCTTATATTATATATGAAACATACAAAAATTAATAGAAATTAGTATTTGTTTAGTAAGATTAATTAAAAAAAAAAAAAAAAAAAAAAAGTTTTAACAATCAACCCTTCCACACACCCACTCCCTGAAAAAAAAAAAAAAAAAAAAAAAAAAAAAAAAAAAACTCAGATTATAATCACAATGACATTTTTAAACTTTATATCTAAAATTTTACTTTCTTCTATGCAGGTTATTTTCATTCAACAGAAGATTAATTACTTACATACCTTTATTTTATTTTATACCTATTATCTCTGATGAGCAATTAATCTTTGTAAAAAGAAGCAACAGGGATTATTTTATATTTCAAGATCTTTTTAGTCTTTGATCTCGTTAGATAGTCTCTAAAACGTGTTATAGTTAATGGACTAGCAGTGTTTTGTAAAGGAAATGACATATATTTCACGTTTGGATGAAAGACAATTTCCCTTTCATGAGTGAAAGCATTAATCAGTGAGATTTATCTGTCTTTTTGTACTCAAAAGCCATTAATATATATGATTTTTCCTACATAGAAAAAATCGAGTGTACAACATATTTTTATTTTTTATTTATTTTTATTTTTTCATGTAAATGATATTTCATGTCTTTATTCATTAAATTTATTTAATGTCCTCTTATTTATTTATTTATTTTTTTAGTGTAACTGGTTTTTCTAAAATATCAGAAATAATTTTAGGTGCATAAAAATATATAGCATTTTTTTTTTTTTTTTTTTTTTTTTTTTTTATTATTATCTTAAAATGAATATATTTGTAAATTATACATTTGACATTTAAAAAAATAAGCATGTCCACCACATTCTTGTAAAAATAATAATTGTAAAAAACAATTATTGTGGATATAAGAAAACCTGTATTAATGTTAGCGAAAGCACATAAGTAAGCAACTTCCTGTAATAAAATGCATCAAAATATTGAAGTATTATTCAAATTAGAAAAATTTGATTTTTTAAATTGATAATGGACAATAATCATGTCATTTGATAGTATAAATATTGTCCAACTGTTGTATTCACCAATAATTTCAACACCAGGTTCAACACAAATTTTTGAATAACGTATAATATCAGATTGCAGCTTTTTAACAAAATTTGAAACGCTTCACTGCTTCACTCAGAGGCATTTTTTATTTTCAGATTTTTTTTTAGCTAAATTCAACAAAGCAAATATTATATGAAATATTCAACGCTTGATGGCAGTAGCAGCATGTCAGATTTTGTTGGAAAGTTACACCCTGAGTTTAGACGCTTTTTAAGTTTTTGAGTTGGAATATGAGCTGAAGTTATTGGGGAATACGGCCATAAGAAAATATCAATGATTACACATGATTTTATTTTGACAGATTATCGCTTTTTCTTTTTTTTTTTTTTTTGTGGGGTTTTCGATATTTTTTTCATAAAAATGTCGGATACAACAACGTATAAAACGATTTATAATGCGCGTCTTAAGAAACAAAAGTAGATAAATATTTTAATGCGTCGATTTCTTTCTTTCTGGTTTTTTTTTTTTTTTTTTTTTTTTTCGATTGAATAAACGCGTTTTAACTCGTAAATTGTGATATTTTTTTAAGAAGATTTTTCTTTTCTTTTAATATTTTAAGTAAAGGTTATCTGGGAATATTATTTCTAATTTTGTATATTAGTTTTTTGTTTCATGGTGATACGTATTAATATTTGTAAAAACGATTTTCATCCGCGAAGCTTGTTAAAATTAGATGATTTGTGCAAAATGTATTAATGTTTCTTTTCAAACTTCTAAAAATTACTTTTTGATAAATTTTTTGATAATTTATTTTCATTGATTGAAACTCTGTCTGATAGTTAACTTAGCTTTTTAAATATGTTTAAAACCATGATTTTGGTATACGCATACAAAATGTTTATTAAACAATATAAAATCGATCCAAAATTGTTTGTTGATACACCCTGAACAACATTATTTTTAGCTGAACCGATGTTATTTATTTACTTGTTTAAAAATAATAATAATAAAATAAAATAAAATAAATAAATAAATAAAAAATAAGCATGCCTTCATCTAACAAAAAAATTTTCTTGATTTAGCTCTTAATTATTTAAATGGGCCTACATGACGTACCTGATATAAATATCTAATGACAATTTAATTTATTTCAACCTTTTTGTTTAAGTTAATCGAAGCAAGTTGATTTCATCAACTGAAAAAAAAAAAAAAAAGTTAAATGACAAAATAAATCTAGAAATAAGACAACAAAATAATTGTTCTTTCTTCAACAAAATATTTTTAAAAGTGTATTTACAAACGTGTGATTAGACATTTTATCAACAATCCTCTATGCGGAGAACGTTTATTTTTATCTTATTTATTTATTTATTGTTGCTGCTAAATCTATTTCAAATTAAAATTAATACCCTGTAATGAAAACATCCATTGAGAAAATACATTTGGTAATGTATTTTATATCAACACTTAATTTCAAAACACAAATAATTTAATTTAATTTAATTTAATTTTTGAATAATTTCAATTTTTAATCCAATTTTTTTTTCCATTTAATCCTTTGCAAGCTATATTTAGTCAAAAATGTCATACATTTTTAAGCTTATATTTATAGCTATATATTTTTCAAACATCATAACATCATTCGTATATAACATTCCCTAATAAATAATAATAATAAAAATAAATAAATTAACAAATACATGTAAATACTACCTTTAAATCCGTCTTTCTGCATAGTGGAAATCATGACTTTTTTTTTTTTTTTTTTTAATTTTCCACTGCTGGATCCACAATCAGGGTGAGCCAGGATGAAGCATTTCGACATAAAATATTGTAACAACTTCATTTTTCTACATTTAGAAATTTTCCTGCAGTCGCTTTTTTTTTAATGAATGGAAAATAGTATTATGGAAAACTATCATATTAATTAACACTTAAGAATCATTTCTTTTATGATAAACCTTTAGCTAAAAATAGTGTTAAAGTATATCGCCATCATAATTTTTATCATTAGTGCAATACACAATAAATAAATGCCATTAATAATCAATGCTAATTTCAATCAGAATGCAGACTGGCTTTGTGTTTATATTGAATGGTTATGCTATGAAACATTTTACCGTGTTTAGCTATTATATACATATTCTGTAAATTAACTTAACCACAACTCGTGATTCGCTATACTTCGTATATATTTTCAAAAATGTTCAGTGTTGTTGATAAATATGTCTGTTATATGTATAAATAACAATCAGAATTTCGTAAGTTATTCATAAAGTTGCAGTGTTTAAAATTAATTTTTATTTATTTATTTACTGAGTTTTTTTCAATTTTTCTGAAATTCGAAAATTCAAGTTTGAAAGAAATTGTGTTTAAAAATTGAAATATAAGCAATTTCATAAAAAATAAATAAATAAATAAATAAAAAACTTTTTATAGGTAATTTTTTAACTGAATACGGCGTTTTAGTTTATCATGAATTTTGTGCAAATATTATGTCCTTGAATAATTGTTTTTAGGCTGGCAGAAAAAAACTATGTATTTAACTTGATTAAAGTCTTTGTATAAGTAGGGAAGTGCTCTAATTTCACCCCTCCCACCCCCCACCCCTCCAAGACTTCTGTGCTTATCCTTGAGAGCCACCACCTGTCCCGCAAGGGAGAAGAAACAGGGTATATAACGAGTCAGTAGGGAATGCTTCTTCCGCCGAGATGCGTACATCTGTTATATTAGTTTGATTACTTCTTTTTAGACGATAAGAGTTCTTACTATATCTTTTGCAGAATATTATTTAGTGTACTGTAAGTTATTCTTTCTCATACGTTGACTGTATACTATGTTGGTAGTTGTGTTGAGGCGTGGTTCAGAAAACTATTGAATCGCCGAAGCGAAGCGCTTCTAAAAACAGGGGAAGAATCAATTCAGTCTTTCGACGAGGCGACGTTACTTGATTACTTTTTAAAAATGTTAAACCGGGGATGCGCTGCATCAATTGCTTCCATGGACGCTTCGCCAGTGGTTGATAGGATGCTATTAGTAGCTTACCGTGCGTCTTCAATTGATTTTACCAGACCCGAAGTTCCACTATGTTGTAGCATGTTTCAAATTTCGTCACATTTGAAGTTCTCAATTTCGTCCCCCATTTCCTGTCACCCATACGGAGAATTCATGGTAACTGATAAAGCATCGTCTAATGGTACGATAAGACAAACCAAGGTTATATTTATTTAAAGATTTTTATTTATTTATTTATTTATTAGAATTGCTTGACCCTCTGTATAACACATGTTAGAATCTTGTTCCCTATTATTATTATAAATATATATTTTTAATTTATTTTAAACAATATTCTTATAAAATAATCACATTTTTTAATTTTTTTTTCTTCATAATTTCCTAACTCCAAAAATACTACTTACTCAAAATTCAACAACTGCTCTTATATTTAAAATCATTTGATCGATTCCTAATTAATGATATATTTTTAACTTATCTTCATCTTCAGAAAAATTTTCGAAAGTAATTTTTGTTAAAATTATTCTTTCTTTTAAAAACATCTATTCAAAATAAAATATTATTAAGTTATGAAACCGCAATCAGAAACTTTCTTTGCATCTTCTTTTCCCTGAAAGCCATAAAGAAAAGTATCTTCTAGAAAACTACCTAGGTTTGAAATCAGTTCAAAAGTTACAGTTCATGACTCTTACATCTTTGAAATTTTTAAAGAAATTTCTTTGAAGATCACTCAAGTTATTTCAATTTCTTAAAAGTTTTAAGTTCTTTTAGAGTACTCAAAGTAGGAAAATCTTGTAATTTGCCTTCGTTCCAATCTACGGAGTTGTAGAAAAGTTTTATTTAATTAGTACACACGATAAAAAGTAAAATCACTTTCAGTAATGCATGTTACATGAGAGGAGAAATCCTTCCAAGATTTGGTTATTATTAGTGTGTTTAACATGTAATAATATCAAAACTATATTCGTAGGAAAAGTTATAATGTTAATTTAATTAAAATTTATTTCAATAAAATATTTTATCTGAAATATTTTAACCTATATGAATAACTGTTATAACATATTTTGGTACGTGCTTTTTAAAATGCATTAATGCATTAATGTACATATTTCTTTATTACTCACATTTATTTTCCTTACTATTAGCGAATTACAAAATTGTAATATAATAATTTATTAATAGATTGATTTTATACTATTTGAAATTTTCGAATTCAGGAATTACTAAATGTTTTTGTCACGTCATTTTAAGAATTATATTTTTCACAAAAGATATTGATAAAAATTATAATATGTTGTTTGATATAATTACTAAAGCGTTAAATGTTGCTAGAATCGGAAATAAAGCCTGCGTTTTTCAGTAAAATTTTACTTGGAATAAAAAATAAAATAAATAAATAAACAAATAAATTTAAATGTAAAATAATAATAATAATAATAATAATAATAATAATAATAATAAATAAAAATAAAAATTAGTATTTCTAATTTTTATAATTGTTTTAAAATTGAACAGTTTTAAATCTGCTTTGTTTTACTTATTTTTCCATTTGTGTTAATGTAACGTAAGTTTTACATTCTTTTTATATTCCCTGTACAAAATATCCCTACTTGTATTTAATTATGTATCATGTCAGGAATTGTTTCTTTCCTGCTACAGTATTTTTATGACCCATTTTGGAAGTCCCATTTTGAATCATCATTGCTATTAATTTTAAACTTCTATATTAAAAATGGTAAATATTAAATATATATTTTAGTAATTACACACACACACACACACACACACACACACACACACATACACACGCACACACACACACACACACACACATATATATATATATATATATATATATATATATATATATATATGTATAGTATGAAAAAAACACCACCACCGGAAATAGGAATTGGATTAATAAATGCTTAAAAATAGAAGTATTAGCTCATCAGGAAACGTGTACTTCCATAATCAGAATAAGCTACAAGATTTCGTAAAACGGTATAGCTAATTCTGGCCAAAAATACAGCTCATGTTTCGATCTTGCAACGAAACTAATTTGAAAGAGGAATGAAATAAATTATTAAAGCAAACCTTCAAGGAATGCAGAGAGAAAAAAGGAAAAAAAAAATCAAAGACCTAACCACATGTCCGGCCAACACGAAAGACAGAGTAACATGTTGCCATCATAACATTGATATTAAAAATAATAATAATGACAATAAAATTAAATTCCAGACAATCATCTATTAATCGAAAAAAATTTCCAATTGAAGAATTTCAATAACAATTAAATTCACTTTTTTTTT